>CAJNDV010033808.1:111831-129647 GCA_905221635.1 Symbiodinium sp. CCMP2456
GGTGCGCCGAAGTTTGATCGAAATTTCGACCAAACTTCGGCTCACTCCCGGGCGGGCCAGTCGAAGTTTCCAGGCCTCATCGGCCGAAGTTTGGTCGAAGTTTGTAGTGGGTTTGCATCAGCATTTTGTGACACAAACAAAAAAAGGTATCTCTTCGGTCTTCGCATGTTTCGAAACATGTGCACAGCTCTGTGCAAGTGCCCTGAGTGAAGTGTTTGCATTGATCCACGGAGATCCACCCCTCTGCCAGTTCCTCGGCCAGCAACTCATCCACCAGAGCGGAATGGTCCAAAGCGGACTTCCAGGCAGAGTCACAATGCTGCAGAGGAATGACGTTGGAGTCAGGAGCAGCCGGCGGAGACATCACCGGACACGGGGGGATGACGGAGCCAATGCCCAGAGGCACCCCCTCACGCAACAACTTGAAATACGCAGTATCCGGATCACAGCAGACGTGGCAGAGACGATGCCACAGATTAAGCCTGAAGGGCTGACCCGGGTGGAGAAAAGAGCGCAAGTCGGAGAGGAAGGGCTGCAGCTGCTCTTCAGTCAGGGGTGCAGTGCGAGAGCTCGAGTTCAAGGAGGCAGCGATGCGGCTGGCCAGTCCACCCTGCAGCAAACGTTTGGACCAAGCTGAGCGAAGCGGTCCCAGAGAGTCGTGACCCGGCAGCAAGGAGACCCAGTCAGAAAGACAGGTAACTTCACCTGAGCCCGTGCTCTGAGAAATGAAGGGGGCAGCCTTTGCAGCCAGTGCCGAAGCAAGCTGTTCCGGGTAGCAGGCTGTGGTGCGCGTCAAAAACGACCCGTCTGAGGATCGCTTGTGCCTGCGGGCACACAGAACCCAATGACGCCAGACCCGGGTCATTTGACCTGGCAAGTGGCCACGGAAGTCAAGAAAGGAGCATGTGACCGGCACCAGGCAAGGATGGCAGGATCCAGCCAGAGCAGACTAGAGGATTTTCGACGCAGCAAACAGCGACATCTGGAATGTAACAAAGACGAGGACTCCAACTCCCGGGCTTGCGCCGGAGACGGAGAGGGGATGCCGCCAGGGTTCTGCAGAGTGGGCCACCCGGGCGCAGGCGCGCTCGCGAGAAGGAAGAAGAGGGAGGAGCCGCACCCGCCGCGCCGACCAAGCCAGATGCACAGAGGCGTTCCAAGGAACGAAAGGTGGGGTCGTGGAGTAAGTCCAGGGCCGACCCAGCCAACAGATGGACCCTTGGTGAAGAGCCGCCACGGCCACAGAAACCGGGGATGATGCACCCGAGAAGAGATCCAGAAACAGGCGGCGGCGGGCGGGACCGGCCGTGAGAGGCGCGGGCACGGGCTGTGGAGGCGGCTGACGGGCCGGGGTTAAGCTGGATGGCGCGTGACCTGATGGTGGGCACAATTGCGGCGGAGAAACCTCCGGTTCCCCCGGGCCGGGCTAGCAGAGGCAGGTCCCGACAGGGAGACGCATGCCGTGGAAACTCAGTGGGAGGCCTTCGCATGCTCCAGAGCCGTGTGTGGTTGACCGCACGGTTACCGGGCAGGCGTGCACAAACTTGCAGTCTTCCTTTGTACACTTCCCAACGGCATAACGCACGCAGGCTTCCTTACCGTTATAATCTGTTTATGCCACGTGGCATCGAACCCCTTCGGAGGAGGATTCGGAGTGGCTTTAGCTTTTGCGCCCGGACCGGACGGCCTTTGCCTTCCTTCTTCGGAGGCGGGGACTCAGCGTTGGCATCAGTCTGGCCTGCTTGAAGATGATGCTTACGGTCACCTTTTCCGCCCGGAGGACCGGGGGGAGGACGGGGCGGGCGCGGCCGGGGCTGGAGGAGAGTGGCCCTATCACCTCTGCAGAACGCCACCTCATTGAGGGAATCGGCGAGGCTCCAGCCAAAGTCACGGAGGAGCTCGGAGATAGTCGCCCATAGGGCCCTGTCAGCGTGGACCATCTCTTGGAGCGAGGGTGGGCGCAGAGATGCATCCATCGGAGGCGTCAGAGCCAGATGCAGAAAACGGTCATGGAACCGTTTGATCGTGGCCAAGTGAACGAAGTCCAGCATGGCCAACGCGGTGGCAAACAATGAGAGGCTCCACGGCCCTCAGCAGTTGGCGGTCATTGCGCGGGCGACGCGACTCCTCCCAGCGCAATGCGTCAGATTCGCAGGTGCGAAGGCGCCAAGGGACCCAGACCCAGATCGGCTGCGAAGTGTCATGGTGGCTCTTCAGAAGAGACAAAAAAATCCAGAGACGGCGTAGTCTCTGGAGTGAGTAGTTCCCCGGGATACTTGGCAAGGAAAATCTTGCGCAAGTGAAGAAGGTCCGGGGCTGCAATTTTGGACGGAGATCCAGACGGCGGGGGCGGGGCACTGGGAGCGGCCCCGGCTGCCACACGTAGCGGGGATGCAAACTGTGCCTCTATAAGGAGGCGACGAATGCACGCCGCGTCGGAAAACCCAGCAAGGTCTGCACAAACAGCTTGACCTGAGCGCTGTCGGATGGGTCAGCAATGGCGAAAGCCAAGGAACCCAGGGACAGGACACCTTTATAGCGGTCAAGGCTGAACGTACGCCGGGTGAGGCATCCAGCTGGTCCAGCAACGCCACCAGAGCCGCGGGGTCGTCCAGACGTGGGCGAGCCGCCAGCGGGCAGAGGGGCGAGAGGCAAGGAGCCAGTGGAAACAGAAGAAAGAAAAGAAAAACGGCTGCGGCAGGAACAAACAGACAAGCAGCAACCAAGAGCCGAACAAAGAGTGGACAGGCCGATGCAGCTAAATGGCAGAGGCGCTCGGGCCTGACCGCAAGCCTGAATTTTATAGGCCGCGCCACGTAGGCTTCCAGGAACAGTGAAACGGACCTAATAACCCAGCTGGCGGTGGCAGCGGCGGCAGGCGTGCCCTCGAACCGTCACAGGACGGCCACAGAGGCGATCGCAACCTGGCGCCTGGCAGGCACGGGGACAAAAATCCTGAGGTTGGGCCGGGGCCGTATTGAGCTCTGGCCCGGCGACGGGCACGGGGGACAGTCTTTTTTGGCGGGGGCGGGGGCGGGTTGGCCAGCAGGACACGCGGCACATTCGGAACCCCGCAGTGTGGTGTTCCAACGCGGAAAGAAGCGTCCAAATACGCATGCGCACATCCGTTCCAGAAAAGTCAATGCGTCCAGAGGCGGAGCGGGGACGGTCTCCGGCCGGTGCCCATGCGCTAGGCCACGGGGAGGGATCCGACAGCCCCGGAGCTGGTTGCGGAGTGTTATCCTGGGGCGAAGCCCAGGTAGCAACGACCTCAGGAACGGAGTCCTCCGGAGCGGCCAACGCAGACACCGACGGGGGCGGCTCCGTGGCAGCCGCGACTTGCGCCTCACGAGCCTCACAGCGGAAGTGGTCGGAGAGCTCTTCCTCGGGGATGTCCTGTGGCACCTGACCAGACATGATGCAGAAGGGAGAAAGGACAAGGGAGGGCAGGGCGCAGCTCGAGGACAAAATGGCTGCGGAACAACAGCAAGGGAAAACGGGCAGAGCAAGGGGACAACAACACGAAAGGCCCAAAGCAACCGAGCAAGTTCGCTTTTTCACGCTGCGGCAGAGGCCGGCAGGCGTGAGAAGCAACTAGAGCGCGTGCAAGACGCGGCTCCGGAAGGCAGCTTCGGAAGGAAGCTGTCCTCGTCCAGTTGGTGCATACGGGCACCACAGAGCGGACGCAGCCACAGCTCGGAGCCGTCTATGAGGTACTTCCTCGAACGGGTAGCACCGGGCTCAGTAGACATAGCGATATGCACTACGTTACTGCGAGCGTTCCACAAGAAGCCCGCAGAAGGAACGGACGCAGTGGCGGGGCCAGATGAGGACCCGCTCGTCGTTCCAGCCTTCTGCACCGTTGGAGGCCCCTGTTCCTCATCCTCTGAAGAGTCAGAAGATTCAGAGGAAAGGGACTCCAGGTCAGCTTCTTTGTGTGGCGTGACCTGAGGCGGCAGGGCCGGCGTGTCACCTGGGGGCGGCACAGCAGCGTCGACAGGTCGGTGGGGGAGGGCTTCAGGCAGGCAGTCGGCCGCAAGGCTGAACGTGTCTGGCACAGCATCTGCGGAAGGGAGCGTGACCGGGAAGTCCGGAAGCGGAGCATCCAAACCTCGTGCCATGGGTTGCAGCGGGCGAAAGCCAGCGCGTATCGCTTCCACCACTAAGCGCTGCAAGCGAAGCATCGGCAGAATGTCGTCCCTGCTGTACAAGGAGACAGAGCGATCAGACCCAGAGAGGCGGTGATGCCCCTGGATCCGGCGCAAATCCGAATCCGCGCGCAGTTGCCGGGCCCAAGAAGCCAGCAGTGTGCATTTCAACGAGTGCGCAGCAACCAGACCAAAGGCCGCAGGAGGCGGGTCAGAGCTGAATTGGCGCCAGTGGCGCAACAGCAGACCACGGAGCCAAAGAACCATGCGCTCCCTTTTGAGAGGGGAGGACAGGAGAGGTCGCGCCTCGGAGCCAGCCAAGGAGGCAGGCGTAAAGTCAAGCACCCGTCGTGTGTCGGGGTTCCGCAAAGGCCGGATACCAGAATGCCAAAAGGCATGCCACGGTTAGTGGTTTTGGTCCGGAGACAGATGCCAACCAGAGCGTGGGCCTGTGCCTGGCGATGGAGCCGGGAAGGAGGGCACCATAGGGCGTCACTCCAGCGGAGCGAGCCCCACAGACACAGGAGCAGGTAACCCAACCGGAGAATTTCAGCCGGAGACGTGGCACTGTCCATCAGAGCCCTCTCCAAAAACACAACAAAGCTGAGACTCAGAGGCAAAGATTCACGATGCTCTGACGGATTGGAGGGGGTGGCGAAGGCCTGACAAAGAGGGGTTGTCAAGACAGAGCGCAGAGACGGCAGGCCAGCCGTTTTGCAAAACCAAGCCAAGGCACGGAGCTGCATGGTTGCCAGACCCTGCTTGCTCGATTGAGATTTGAGTCAATCCGGGAGCAGGCCCGGAGGGGGAGCATGCGGTGCAGCTCCAGCCAACTTACAGAAGGAAGCCCAATTTAGCCATGCGTCGAAATAGCGTTGGAGGGTAAAGGGTGCAAATTTGGTTGCCGCCCTATCAAGGAGGAACTCCGTGTGTTGTGAAGCGGAGGCCTCTGTGAACAGAGCAGAAGCAGAGCCGAGGTCATGCAAGAAAGCCCGCCAACGAACCAGCAGGGACTGCAGAAGAGCATCCGTCTGCGAGGCAGAGGAGGACTCGACGACCACCGGGCTCAAAGACATAGAGCGGCTCGAGGCAGTCGTCAAGGAGATCTCTAAAATCTCGGACGGAGAGGGCATAGCAGACACGAAGGGCACAACAGGGCCGCCAGCCGAGATTAGCGGCCGAAACCTCTTGAACGGCGGAGGTGGCAGAAGAGGTGCTTCCACAGGACGCGGAAACGGCCGGGAAGGCAGCGGAACCGGAAGGACCGCAGGCGAGGCCGGAGCAGCAAGATCGAAGCCACGAGGCCGATAAGAAGGAGACAGGAAGCCCCCACGCCAGCGAGAAACTGGGCGGAAGGGAGGCTCCTGTGCAGCAGGAACAGTCCCAACAGCGGGCCTAACCAAAGACCATGAGGAGGAAGAGCCGGAGGGAGAAGAGGCCGGCGGGCCTGACGGGTGAAGGAAGGCTGGCACGAGACCGGCAGCCGGGCACCAATGTGTGACGCCTCTGCCTCCAGGTCGACTGAAAACGGCACCGTAGCTGGCAGCTGCAGAGACGGAAAAGGAGGCGGAGGCAGAGCCGAGAGCTGCGGACCACAGGCGCCAGACGGCGGCAGCAAACCTCCAGGAGGTACGCGAACCTCCATGAGCTCGACGGCGGTGTCCTGACAAAGGGCAGAAGACAGACAGGACAGAAAACAGCCAAAGACAAGGAGCAAGCAAAGGCAAGCAAAAGCGCACTGTTTTACCTTGCCCGGCGAGACGGGTGCCAGCGGCCTTGCTGCAGAGACAGCAGCGGGCCGGCTGGAAATCTACAAGACCGGTGCCGGGGCATTCCTGAAGGCCCGGAGCTGGCTCGGCGGTCTTGGAGGCGGAGAAAAGTGCAGTGTCGGAGTCAGCACTCATCTGCCTTCCAGAAAAAGGATACAGATATGCTGGTCGTGACCAGTTCTCTCGTTTACCATTATCGGACGGAGACAGAGACCCAGGCAACGATTGCCTTGGGTGTGGCTGACCAGACGACTGCATTGGTGGGTGCAGTACCCCCGGATCTGCAGATGGCGGAGAGGCGCGGAGCCAGACGTTGGAGCCACCGAATGTGTTCACACGGCTGCAAAGCGAACAGGTCCGGATACGGCCACCAGGTCGGCCGGTGCCAGGTTCCGGGCTGCGACGGAGGTTGGATCGTGATGACCCAACCCTCCCTGGACGTCCAGGAGGCGTTGCAGAACCGGTGGCAGGGTCGGCTGGACGTCCACCCAGTGGTAGGACCCAGGCCGAGACTAGCTGGGGACGCCAATTCGACCTCCCACAAGTCATCATCGTCCTGCTCTGCCGCCCTGTCGCGGTTCGGACTGCCGATCGCGCGCCCTTGGCGGTGCCGGAGTCGGGGCCGCATTGGAAGAGTTCCGGAGGCTGAATCGGGCACAGTTGTTCCGAGCAGGGGGCTCCTTGGGTGGCGGACCACCCCTCAGAACCAGCGGCGGAGGCGGATTGGCAACGGGGGCGGGGAGGGGGGTACGCGAGCCGTCGTACCACCCCAATCTGCGGTTGCGGACGCCTCCAGCGTTAGCTTGATCAGCTCGGAAGTTGGCAGATGAGAAAGCGCTGTCTGGCGGGGTTGTTGCGGCAAATCCAGAAAACTCAGGATCTCTGACCAGGCCACAGGACCGAGGGCGGGTGCAGGCTCAACTTCTACCGGCCCGGGGGCAGAAGAAGGAGCAGCACCCTGCTCCGGAGCATCTTCGGCCGGAGCCGCCGGACTTGTCACTGCGTCCTCCGTAAACTCGTCCAGTGACGGGCTCGGGGCCGGAGCCGCAGGAGCCACGGGCATGCCTTCAACGGAGGCAGAGGCCGATTCAGCCGGCGCCGGGGCAGCGGAAGAGTCCGGGGTCGGAAGGACGGCCATGACACCAGACAGGGCGGAAGGCGGGGCAGCAGAAAAACCACAGAACAGAAACGGCTGCGGCAAAAACATGCAACAACAAGAGCGGAAGCTTCATGTGCCGATGTGTACAGACAGCATGCGGCAGCAATGGAAGGCAACCCTGGCAGACACTAGCAGTCCTCAGAGTCGGAACGCCGACGGGGAGAGGAGCAGCGGCGTGAAGGAGGGCTGGTTCTCCGACGAGAACGGTGACCTGAAACAGGACACGGAAAAGAAGCCAAACGGCGCCGGGTCGAGCTGAGCACCGGGCGGCCAGAACGACGGGAGGAAGCAGAGCCGGAACTGCTTCTCCGGTGCCGGTGTCGCCGTCGCCGACCTGGTCGGGCGAGCGGGCAGACACAGACACAGAAGAAGAGGGAGGCAGATGCAGTCGCCTCGTGCCATCGCACAAGCCGCGGAATCCGAAGTCCAAAACCTGCGGTACCGGACAGGCACCGCTCGGGCATCCGCGGCTGCGGGTGCGGGAGCGGTTCCGTTGCGAGCCTAGCAAAGAAACCCAATCCCCGCTCGGAATCTTATGTAGCAATGGTTTGTCGAAGAGGGGAGGGGGTACATGCTGCCGGTGAGGCGGTGAAGTGTATACAAATGCGCTTCCGGGGTGTTTGCTCGAATCTATGCCATGTGTTGGAGGCGAATTGGCGGCATCCCAAACCTCCGTTTGGCTGTTGAACGTTGGGGTTGGTGTATGGGTTGCATCCGTTTTGGTAAATGTTGGCGTCGTATTCTTGCCCAGATGGACCGTGCGCCGAATCGGGCTGAAAACTTTGATGATTAAGGCTGTCGAATGCCGCGAAACGCCTTCTTCATCTTCGGGGGGGGGGCAAAGTGGGGGTAGTTGAGCTGGCTCTGGAAGTGTTGAATGAAGCTGTGCTCTTGGGCGTGAAGGTGTCCGGCGGGAATGCTGAATTGTATCGCTATCGGCTATCGGGACGAACTGGTGGCAACTGTGGTAAGCGTGCCACCACCGTAGTGACAGCTTTGCATCAATGATGGTGTCACGGAGGTGGCGGCCTTATTGTTTCTTCCCAGCAGCCATAGTGCGATCTCGTGGGTGCAGCGGGAAGTTGTCGGCTTCAGGTAACAAGACTTGCAAAATGTTGATGGTAGCCGAAAGGTGTGTGGTGTGGGTGTGGAAGGATTGTGCGTTGTGGTGATGCGTTGTTTGCTAAGTACATCACTCGACGAGCTGGCTCAGCATGCTGAGCATGCGAATGAGCGGGCTGTCCTTCAGTTTACAAAGGTGGGGTGCTGGGCTTCGGCGTTGGCGTCGAGCTGTCGTCGTTCGGTCGTCAGTTGTGGGTACTGCCTGGTACAGCGTGAGGAGTTCACACACACCCCACACACACACAGAGACACACTGGCTAGATAGAACATGCGGCCTCGCCGTCTTCTTCATCGTAAGGGGTCCAGGCACCTCTCCGCCCTCAGTTTTGGCGATGCTCCATTGCACGATCTGACAAACACTTCCAACGGCCTCGAAACCAGGAGCTGCGGATCACTCGCCGATCAGGCTCGTCCCAGTAAACAGCCCTTCACAGTATTGCACAGTTGCATGCGGGATCCCATGCGTTGCGGTGTACCTCAAGACTCTTCTCTCCAGTTCGACATCGTATCTGCCTGAGACATGTCAACCCAGTTCGGACTCTGCACATCTCCTGCATGTGCCAAGAGCGTGGCCGTGATCAATAGGCACTGATGCAGGTAGCCCCTGAAATAGCTTCATGAGTGCATGCAACTGACTGTCAGATGCAAAGCATCGGATCGCCTTTCCGTTCTGGCTTTGGGTCAAGATGTCTTCAAGTCGTTCAGAATCCGAAGGATGGAGCGGCACCCACCTTCAAAGGGAGGCAGGAAAGCTCTCATGCTGCTCAGACTCCAGAAGCCTGCGGTCTGACGGAGAGCTGTCAAGGCCCTCCTTGCAAGTTTCGGACACTCCAAAACACCGCAGCACGCCGCATCTCAGCATGTGTGGTGCCGCGGTCCTGCGCCAGCCATAGGTATGGTGATTTCGAGCCTCACGGACGAGGGTCTGATCGACAGCCACTCTGCCGGAAGAGCAAAACACCACGTTTTCCTGCCAGCGCACCGTGGTTTCGCTCGATGCTACAGCTACCGCTGTGTTGCCCATGTTGTGACAATGGCGCTGGTCTTCGACCGTCTCACAGATGTAACCACCTGCCAGCTCCGCACGACTCCCTAGTCGCCTCTGATAAACCCGACTTGAAATGAGCTGAGGCGACTGCCAAACGCCGTCGGGAGCGAGATGCACGACACGCTCTGGCGAATCGAAGGTCTCTTTGTACACTGCCATTGCCTGAGTATCCCATAAACGCCATGTCCGAGCGTATCTGAAAAGCATTCTGGAGCTACGAGTACGTAGTATGCTTGTTGCTGGATAAAACTGGCTCGGGCTTTGTCCACGGTTGGAAACATCCAGCTGAAGTCGTGACCTGCCAGGAAAACCACTGCTACACCACATCACGTTCTTCATCAGCTCACAGCCGCCACAGCCCACCTGACAAGATGCCGCCGACACGAACCTTTGGCTTCCATGCTGCCACATCGTCGACTACGGCCTCCAACTTCAGTCCGGCTGCTACACCGACACCAAACACTGGAGGAAGCGTGCCTGAAAATCATGACGGGCATCGAGGAAAACCATGTCCAAGGATCCATCAGCCTGAGGGCATAGGGCGGACAACTTGATGCTCGGTTCATTTTGCGCTTCCGGTCTGAACAGCACGTCTGAGGACAGCACAACATCTAAGGATGCATTCATGGAGGTACTGCGATAAAGTACGAACCGACCTTCAAGACAACGCGATAAGGCCTCTAAGGGCAAGAAATCGAGCCGGCGACTGCCGACATTGCACACATGAAACTCGCTCAGGTTCACATTGTTGCTTTCAAACTCGCCTGAATCTTGGAACAGCGACAAGCGATCGATCACGTCATGGAAGAGTTCATCGTTGTTGATGTATGGATCTACGCCTTGCCACGAAAAGGCTCCGACTCTATCTGCTTTCCTACGACGAAAGTCCATCCAAGACCTAGGCCAATGTAGGACAACAGCGGATTGCGCTCCAACAGTCGCTGGCTGGTGTTCGCAGCCTGTTCCAGTGTTGCGACCCTTGCTTTTGCGAGTCATGCCACGAACACTCTCACACTCCTGCCTCCACACCAACTTCTGCCATAACAACGGGTTGCTTGGAGACTCCCAGTACATCAAGCCTAGCACCAAGCGTCTCCACATACAAAGCCTTGACTGCCGTCGACAAGCCCACTGTTGTCTTGGATCTGAACAGGTGGGTGAGTGCGTCCCAGCGCTTTCCCGGAATTTCGTGAAACACCTGAGCTCGAGACAGCACGAAAGCGATTTTCGCTTTGAACACAGCCGCGGAACAACTCGAATGGAATCAACATCGCCGTAAAGCTCATGAACGAGATTTCGCCCTGCAACTCGTCCTGGGCTTGAACACACCACAGCGGAAGCTTGAACATGGAGCCGATGCTGAACATCTCAGGACCCGTCCATTGTGATCAAGCTGGGCTAGGTGAAAATTCAACAGCAGAGTAACGGAGACCTTAGAGGCTTCTCAAGAGCATGCATGACACACTTTCATCAAACAGTCTTCTGGGGCGACGGCATTCTCAATCAGAAGCTGTAGCCTGCGGGCCAAAGCTGCCGCCTTTCTTCGAGAACATGTTGAGCTTGGTTGTTTGAATGTTCAGTAGTACCTTGTCAAAGCACACATGACACCAGCCCCTGGTCATTTGCCCTTGCTTGCACACCAAAAAATGCCGAGAAATGGTCTCACACTTCCCGCAACTGCTCTACTTGTTGCTGCTTTCTGGAAAGACTGAGCTGGTTATGCTCTGCCGATACAGCTGTCATCAACAACGGATTCTTGCAACGAACAGTGAGGCCACCACAGCGGGATTGCTCGTGTGATAACCCAACAGACTCACAGGAGGAACAATTGGGCTGCGTTTTGACGGCTCCTGGGAACATGCTTCCATGCCCTCTTCCTGGTCTGCCGTTGTGTACACACAACATGGCTGGCACTGTGTGTCAAGGATCACCTCTAGTAAGATCTTCACACTGCGTCGCGTTTGCTCCGGTCACATACAGTCAAGCAACAGCTTCCAGCAAGCGCTCTGCACTCAAAGTTTCGCTCTGGACCTTGGCCAGCAAGACAACACATCCGACTTAGAAGTTGCTGGACACATGGCCTCGCCGAGGATATCTAGCACTTGTTGAGCATGCCGTCGCAGAACGGCTCTCGTTGTGTTTGCATAGACCTGCTTTCACTGTTCAACCTCTGCGCTATCGAGAAGGCACAGCCCGAGAACCTGACAGGAGCCTGATGCAAATCTGGTGGAGAAACTCCTTGCGAACTTTTGAACACCTCATCTGCACATGTGCACATCTCCGCACGCACATATTCATCTGTTCTCGCTCAGCTGCTGCGTATCATTTGAAGCGTTCGTGGTTATACAAGTGACGAGATCCTGTCACGATCCCTATGCAGAGTACCTTGGACAGCACAAAGAGCTCGTTTACATCCTCGTGTGTCGGCACCTCTCCGACAAGCTTGACCTCAGGCACTGAAACTCACTTGTTGTTGAAGCCAAGCTTCGTAAGCGACTGAGATGACAACTCCCAGGTCGAAAACTGCAAGAAACAACTCCTCAAGACACAGATCCCAAACGATTCATGTACCCGAATGTGCAAGAAAACAAGACAGATGCGTCCTGCAAGTGCCCACATAAATTCTTGAAGGGAGCCCAATCTGTCTCGTTCGCATAGACCTGCACACTTGCAAAATCTCAAGCCACCCACATGCAACCGCCCGTCCGCCCTCTCGGCCTCCACCGGTGTCGAGGAGTCAATGTTGTCACAAATGACACGGTTGCAGTCAGCGTCCTCAAAGGATGCAACGACAAATAAAGCCTAAACGACCAAAGGTGCGTCCTCGAGCAAATGCTGTCGCAATCGCCCCAAGCACGCCAAGCCTCGAGAGCTGTCGCGCCGCTGTCGCTCGAATCGATGCGGCCGAGGCAAGGATCGCACTGAGAGCCCTGCTCTGGAAACTCAGCCCCTTCCCAGGTAATGCACCTTGACATGTCTGATCTCGTCCAAATCACGCATTCTAGTTTCAACACTTGCGAGCTTGGCATTCGTCGATGTGAAGCGGGTATCTGGACTCGAAAGCGCCGTCTGGGTATCTGAAGGTGACATTCATACTTGGCTGGCGGATGCGCAGGACGACCGTGCCTGAGAACCGCAGAGCAAGGCGGGACCAAAGCCGCCACAGCCGCCAGATACCAGAGACGCCTTCGAGAAGCTGCAACTAGGGTTGCCATCGCGCCCAGCAACCATGGCTCCGTAGATCGCAGCAATACATTTATAATTCAATCACTGATCATAAATCAGTTTGGCAGCACACACATGCAAGGGAGGATTGTCTAGTGAGTCTAGTGAGTCCAGTGCTGCAGCCTAGTTAACGTGCTGCATGTTGACGAACAAGGTTTCCAGAAGCAAGCTGTGGGGTGCTGGCGCCTTCAGTACCGTCTGCCTAGAACATAGCTTAGGTTCCGTGATGTGCGTTTACTCATACCATTCCGGCGTGACATCTGGGCCGCTCAAGGATGCAAAATTCTGTCTGTCTGGACCCACTGTGTACATATGTGTACATGCTTGCGGAGGCGCCTCCTTGCACCATGACATCGTCGATGGCGAAGATTCACGAAATCGCCATGCGCGCCATGGCCAGCATGCCAAGCTGGCTCTGGTGATGCTCGCTCAATAGATACGGTTCTCGGACTGCTATTGACTGCTACGCCCTGGGTAAACTCCGGTTTGACTGCTTATTGCTGCAGTGCCACAGAACGATGCATAATTGCTCCGTCGTATGGGCTACCTGCAGCTTAACCCAGGTGACACCGATAAAACATTTTTCTGTGAAGATGGTTCCTCAGCAGAAACTGACTGGCACTCAAATTAGATTTTCCCGCAAGTTGCACACACGAGCGAGAAAATCATCAGTGAGAACAAGCAGCATCAGCACAATGCTCCAATGCCTTTGCATGGATGCACCACGCCGGTCGGCCCTGAATACATGCCTCCGCCTCTAGTGCTCTGAGAACCTCGCAATAAACTTTGAAGACGGACTGGCAGCTTCTTCGTCTGCTTCTTTTTGCTGTCCTGCAGAACGTCACAAGCTGTGCTGACGATATAGTGCACGTTACACTACATTACTCAGTGAGTTCATGCTCGCTGCTTCACCTGCAAACAAACAGTACATCAAGCTAGCAAAATGTGCTATTTGGTTGCTAGGAATGGGTCTTTTCCACAACTTTGAAGCCCGGAGCGCGAAGGCAGCACAAGTTTCATCAAAGACGCAGACGACAGAGCTTCTTGAAGCAACGGTGACAACCGGGTTGCCAGATGCTGGAACTCGAACTCATAGGCGCTTCCATAACGGTCTCAAGGGAGGTCTCGGGCTGTTTGGCTCTCGTGCTTAGACCGTATGAAATGGATTGCTGCTGGTCCTGCTCTCACAACGCATGCTCTTTGTTTAACTCATGCAAGCGGGCAAGAACTTTGGATTCTTCGCAGCTGCCGGAACTGCGCACAATGACATGGAACACAAAGTCCTGAACCAGCGATTCTGCGATAGTAGCAAGATGGCCGTGACACTCCATCCGGCCCCTTGGTATGGCAGGCGCCCGTTGTCCTTGGCAGCAACATGCGCTTGCACATATATTCAGGGCCGGCGGGGCACGTCCGCGCCTGGGCCGGACAAGATACAGCAACGAGTTCTGTTCGCAGTTTACGCGAACCTCCACCAGGTCAAGGACCTCACGGGACCATGCAGAGGATGTTTTCTCATGTCTCAACATGGCTGCAGGAAGCCAAACTGCAGTTTTGGGACAACACACCCTTCACACAGCCCTAGCCAACTTTTATGTAAATTCACACAACATGGGTAGGAGTCTTCGAAAAGATTCTGAAACGGAAGCACTACAGCCCTCAACCGAAACGAACTCCAAGCAAAGCGCACCTAGGCCCTTCCGTTCGAATTGAACGGACCATGGAACACGCGCACTTTCATAGCAATCTTGGCCACGTGCATCACCAGACGTGCTGCCTTTTATCCAGAGTTGATTTCGAGATGTGCTCCTGAGCGAACCAAATCAGCACATGCAAAGTGGAGGGTCGTCTCTCTGGGCTCAGCGAAAGCGGTCCAGAGAACGCAAACTCTGCGATGTAGAGTTTCCATCAGCGCCTGAGCACCGGGGGTTCTTTTGCTGGACTTCATGCGGTTGGGTAGTACAGATAGACCGATAGACCTCTACACTTCAGAAATGAATGGATTAGCAGCAAGCTGGCCTGTTCGTTGGCAAAGGCTACGATGAGCACCTGTCATACTTCGGCAGTTGAACTGACGAACACTTCCATCACCCTGCCTCTTTGGAGTCAGCGCTCTGCACCGCCACCTGGTGGAGTTGACGAGCTGCTGAACTTTGGAAGGAGACCGTGCAGTAGGCGCCAAGCAGGGATCACCGGCGACTCGCACAAGGACACCTTGCATTGCATGCGAGATGCTGAAGTCTGCAACAAGCGAGCCAATGCGATTCGACCAAGAGCCTTCTTGAGCTTCTCCCAGTCCAGGTTAAGTATCTTGCCCTGTCACACCCTCCCTTTCCTTTCACAATCTTGCAGCACACTACCCAAAAGATCCAAGCTAAGTTTCGGAGCCTCTTCCAATTCGTGGTGGCTTGCCATCGGCGCAAGCTTAGCTTTACGTGCTGGTGTCTTTACTCCGGGTTGCTGCTTGAGTTCTGAATGTAGATATAAGATGGTATCAACCAATCTTCGAAATCTCGTTGCTGCCTGAATGCCGAGACGCAGACTTTCTGCAGAAATCGATGTCGGAATTGGCATGACAGTGGAACTGCTCCATAGTCCATGATGCAGAACATCGCTGCCGCGAGCAGAAGTCGAAGTCACTCAACGTCTGCACTCTGTGTGTGTGTGTGTGCAGCTTGTGCTGTTCCGATATGACTTTTGACGTGCATAACTCCACTCTCTTTAACTGGATTTGCAGCACATGTTATGCCACTGACAAGTTACGATGTCCTCTTTGAGGATTTCGATCTAGAGCTCCTGGCATGTGCCCATGAATACACAAAGCCGCCAGCGGTGCTGCCTGCCAAGCCTATCCATCCAAGCGCAGTTAGATGCGCCCCGAATAGCAGCATTCCGACGACAGTAGACAAGATGCCTTTTGAGGTGCCGGCCACTGCTGTGGCAAGAGGGGAGTTTTCCGCAGTGCACCAGAAAGTTGAGAAGTTCAGCACGGCACCCAGGAATACATATGGCAGCATGAACAGCACAAGGTTAGACACTTCCCCCGGGCCTTGTAGAAATGATGCAACGCTTGGTAATTCAACAGCCGTCAGCGGCACGAACAGGATAGAATTGTAGAACGCAGTATAGAAGACTAAGTCCATCGAAGACATTTCGGCTCTGTCTTGAGCATTGCGTGCCAGCACGAGGTACAGAGACTGGCAGCCAGCTGCCGACAATGCAAGCATGTAGCCGACCAGGTCAAAGTCCAAATCGCCGATGCCAGTTACAACAGTACCAGCAGAAATCAAGGCCACTCCCAAACATTCCCATGCATCCGGACAGGTCCCACGGATGTACCAGTCTTGAACCATGGCATACACTGGTTGCAATCGCTTCAGGATATTGTAAACAGGCAAGCTGGTGCGTCGCATGGCGATGAAACTCAAGTACATGTTGAGTGCCTTGGCAACCGTAGCCAAAGGAAGATGCTGCAATACTCTCCAACTCCAGGGTTGGTATCCACCTGTCAGGGAATCATCTGCAGAAGCACATTGCAGCACGCTCCAGGACATTATGCAAATATCACACATTACGCAACTGTTTTGAGAAACTCTGACCTTGATACACATACAACGCTGCAACAGTAGCCCAACATTCAATCAGCAATAACAAACTGGACCCTGGGAACTGCCAAGCAGAAGCAGCATATTTCGTCAAAGATGTCATAGCCAACGAGCTTAAGACGTACAATGCCACAGAAATAGACTTTGTGCTTTCCGTTGGCAACATCGATGTCACGGTGCCACCATAGACACGGACACCATCCTGAGGCTTGCCCTTTGCGGACAAGCCTTTCACAGATCTTTCCAGCAAAACCGTCTCTGGGCTGTCCGCTACAGTCATACTGTTGATGACGCTTGGCGCCAAAACTTCGGGTCGGGCAATGAAGCATCAAACCCGTGGATAGATCAACCCGGCAATGCACATGTTTCCCGAGCTGAAAAATTGCCGTGCCCAAATCCAAATCGGTTGCCAGGCCCTTTGCCCTCAATCTTTGAATCAATTCTTGTGACGACGCCGTGAACACAAAGTCATCAAACCATCCTTCCTTCCATCGTCAATACCCGGGTAAACCAAGCCACAACTGAGATACAGCTTGCTGACATGAACGAGACCGCGAGATCACCAGCACGCAAGAAGTCGGTGCCCGATTTCCAAAGCATTCTCAACAAACACAGTCACCACTGGATTTACAATTCCGTTCACTCAATCACGAGATCCAGCTAGCTGGTGCACGCATTCGAATCGCTTGCTGGAGCGCCGCATTCTGCGTGGAAGTTGTTTCGTGTGTTGTGCCGTTGGTGGCATTGGGTGATGATTCGTCTTTCCAAGGTTTCACTCCGTGAGATCCAACCAGCTTTCCGTGACACGGGCGAAAAAATTCCTTTCGTGTTGAACAACATGCTGTTTTTTTATTTGGAAGCGCAGAGCTTAGGTCTGAATCGATCTGCACCGACCTGTCAGATGCGCTTCTGGGTTTGACGGCTGGGTTTGTGAACTACAGCTGACGTTTGCACTAAACATGTCTCGGCCCAGTGTGGGCTGGGTCTATTCGATTGAGGCCTCTTGCATGCCGATATGCTGCTGAAGGCACAAAGGTAGCTTGTGTTTCAAGAAATTCTGGGTGTGGATACAAATGGCCTAAATACTGGTTAGTGCATGGTAAAACGGAGGATCAAAGACTTTGTGATAAAAAGAAGATTTGATGTTAAAAATCCGTCGCAAACACTTGTAGTGAGTAGAATCCAGTTTGATAAGTTGTGTCGGGGTAAGAAGAATGCTGTCCATTGCGTACATGAGAACGGATTGCACTACCGAGCGGTAAACTAGCAGTTTCCAATTCGGAGGCTTCATAAAAGGAGCCAATTTTCTAAGTTTCCATTACCTTGGACAATCTTGTGGAAAAAATTGTTCAACAGGTGTACCACTGCTCTAGCGCACACTTTTTCGACGCATTGCATCTGTATTGGACCAGGCTGAAGGCATAAAAACCCGGGTCCACCCTGAAATCGCGGTTGCACCGGAGCGTGATGGAAAGCAGGTAGGCGGCCCGGAGAGGCAAGGGGGGACACAGCTGAGACAACTGAGACACGCTGGTCCAACAAACCTTTCTCAACGGATTTTTTTCTCTCTGGAGGGTGTTCCAACTTTCCACAATTTGATCACTGCAGCCAAGGTTCGGACATGAGTCAGAATTTGGTACTTTCAAGCACTGTCGATCCCAAAAATGGTGACGAAGCTGCTACCGAGAGTCATGTCCTTGATTCAGGCAGCACCGCTATCTGCCTCCTTCCTCACATCTT
>CAJNDV010033809.1:14453-21953 GCA_905221635.1 Symbiodinium sp. CCMP2456
AAACCCTGAACCACAAACCCTAAACCCCAAACCCTAAACCCCAAACCCTAAACCCTAGACCCTGAACCCTAAACCCCTAGACCCTGAACCCTAAACCCCTAAACCCCCAACAGTCTCTGGCAACACCCTCGTTCCGACTCCAAGGTGCCATCTTCTTTCTCCTGGGACTTCCCATGGACTCAAGGAATTAGTGCTTTTAGGGTTTTAAGGTTTAGGGTTGAGGGTTTTAGGGCTTAGGGTTTAGATCTTAGTAACCCAACAGAACAGCCAAGGCTGTCTCTACGGTTCTGGGTTTCAGAGCTGCGGGTTTGGAAAGCTAGCCACAACAAATATCCCCAGCCCCTGTTCCAATTATTGATACTCTATTCGTTCGGGATCCGTATCATCTTCGTAGCAATAGAGCCCCCGAAAGCCCCATGGTACCTACAAAGGCCTCGAACTCCAAGGAATTCCTATAAAGCCTTCATAGAACCCGAAAGCCCGAAAACCCTTGGCTCAATTGAACCCCAAGCAGGAAAGCCGCGAAACCGAAACCCTAAACCTTACTCCTGATCCCAAAATCCCGTAGACCATAAAACCCAAACCCCTAGACCAAAACCCTAAACCCGAATCCTAGCGCCCTTAAACCCTAAACCCAAAAAAAAACCCTACACCGTAACAACCCTAACAACCCTAAATCCCAAAAAACCCTAACAACCCTGACAACCCTAACAACCCTAAAAGGCTAAAGCCATAGCAACCCGAAACCCTAAAAGCTTAAAACCCTAAAAACCCTAAAAGCCTAAAGACCCTAAAAACCCTAAGCCCTAAACCCTAAACCCTGAACCCTGAACCCTAAAATCCTAAACCCAATCCTGAGGAGTGCCGTACTCTCCGCAACGAGTCTAGTGGTCTGAATGATTCACAAGAGTGTGGGTTTAGGGTTTAGGGTTTAGGGCTACTTCAGGGAACCAAAACCCGGGATGAAAGACTCCTCCTCCATGACCTCGTCGGCCGCCTTTGCCTCCGCCGCGCCCTCTCCTTGGGTTTCGGTCCTCAGCTCTGTGGCTCTGGCAGACCAGTTTCCCACCCCCGGCAATGGGCATCGGCTCTTTTGACACCCTAAGTCCGACGGCTTTTCGGGGAAAGGGCTTAGAATGTCGAGGATCTAGGGGTCGGGTTTAGGGTGTAGGGTCCGAAACGTACAGCAAACACGAGGACGAAACCGCCATTGACACATTGCACAGACTCGCAGTGCAGGAACACCCGCCGACGCCCTGGCTACTTAAAGGCTCATAGATAGCTGTCACTACATTACTTGAATCCAAACTACTTACGATCCTAGTCTCTTTTGTTCACCCTTACACCTTTTGATAAACCGGCTTAAATGTGCAAAGCCAGAAGTATGAGTCCTGAGGCGCTTTTAGGGTTCCGGGTTCAGGGTTGAGGCTAGCATATGGGAATCTGAAGACTTTGAGTGACAAACCATCTACGCCTTCTACAAAAGGATCAAGGCACGCATCTGCATCCTCCGCTGCGAGGCCCTCCTGTGTTCAAGTCCAGGGTACAGGGCTGTACATCCCTCTCTCTTCTTCCACATGGGGGTTTCCGAAAAGAGGGGACCCTAATAATAGCACCCTAAATAGTAGGATCCTTATGAAAAGGACCCACAAAATGAGGTACCCCTTGTTTTCGGAAACTCCCACATGGCATAAGGGGCGTCTGAAGGTTCCCGGCCGCCAGGATCCCCCTGTCGTTATAGGGGTTTAGGGTTTAGGGTTTAGGGTTTAGGGGTTTAGGGTTTAGGGTTTAGGGGTTTAGGGTTTAGGGTTTAGGGCTTTCGGAGGTCTGTGAAAACTACCCGCGCCGATTGGGTCCCACCCTCTCTCTCTCTCGCACTCTCTCCTTTCCTAAACCCTGGAAACCCTAAACCTTACTTTCGTAATGGAAGAACCTGAAGAAACCGTTGATTCTTCGGCATGCTACCAGGGGCCCCAAGGACTTCGAAGCAACAGTGGTGAGTAGACGCAAGCATCTACTTCTTCTAGGTAGTGCCGAGGAGGCGAAAACTACTCGATGCAGCAAACTCCGGACGTGCGCGGTGTTTAGGGTTTAGGGTTTAGTGATTTCAACCAGACACTGGGACAAGGTTTCGGGTCGAGGGTCTGAGGCTCAATGCCGCAAGTCAGATTACATCTTGCACTGCACATCCTGTTGTCCTGCCTAAACCTGAACCCTAAGCCCCAAAACCCAAGCATCATGAGTCCCCAACCAGGAACCCTACTTCGGAGCCTCACTGAAGCTGGAGGTCCCAGCTGAAAGTTTCGGGTTTAGGGGGTAAAAAAAACTTAAACCCTAAATCCTAAACCCTAAACCCTAAATCCTAAACCCTAAACCCTAAACCCTAAACCCTTCGAACCACCACAGCACACGGCTCTCGAGGTCCTCGCCGCCCCCCGGCTGCCCCGCCCCCACCTCGGTTGCTGCCCCAGGGGCATCCTCCATTAACCTGGCGAGGAGTTAGGATTTCAGGATCTTAGGGGCTGAGTACCCTAGCCAAAAAAAAGGTTAACCTGTTGAAATATGGTAGGATTATAGAAGCCCAAAAAGGTTAAAGGTTACCTACTCAGCCCCTATGGGATAGGATCTGGGGTGTAGGACGCGTGGCTGAAGAAATTCGGGGCGCTCGCACCTAAACTCTGAACCCTACACGCAACCGTCGGGGTTTTGCGGCGTGGTCTCCAGAGTTTCGCGTTTGTCTCTAAGCCCTGCTGTAAGCCCAGGTTTAGGGTTCAGGGGTTGAGAGGTTTAGCGGTTTAGGGCTTAGGGGTTTAGGGTCTACGGTTTAGGGGTTTAGGGTTTAGGGGTTTAGGGGTTCAGGGGTTTAGGGGTTAGGGTTGAGGGATGTTTAAGGTTTTGGGGAAGCCCAACGCCCGTCGAATCTTGAGCCAAGAAGCTCCCCCTCCTCTTCCTGCTCTCCGACATCCTGCAGAAGCCAGCCATAGCCGGCTTATGATTAGCAAAGGGTTTCACGTTTAGGGTTTTGGTTAGGAGTTGAGCACGCAAGCAGAAAGAAGCTTAACCTTTTCGGTATGAGGGGCGCTTCTACGAAATCCAAACCTTGAGCCACCCACCCCCCCCACTGCCAAGCCCTAAACCCCAAACATCTGGCAAGGCTTTGCTCCTCGTCTGGCTTTGGGACATCACCTCGCATCTTGCATTGGCGCAATGAAAAATTTGTTAGCGCTTCAGTCAGCAATCTTGCAGAAAGATAAAAATCTAGCTCAGCACTCCCTCCACGATTCTCGGCAGTTGTGTGATGAGTTATTACGTGTTAACCTTCATCCTGCTAGCCGAACCTTTTTGGGACACCCTCATTCTCAAAAACTAACCCTAAACCCTCAACCCTCACTCTCAAAAAAATCGCCCGCAAAATTCAGGATCTGGCCTTCTCCGTGCCACTCTTGCTCGCCTGAAGATTGGGGATATTTCTTGCTTGTTTCCATGTGTTTAGGGCTGAGGATTCTAGGTTTAGGCAAAAATTGAGGTGCAGGGCTCCTTGCTTTGCGTGCAGGGTTAGTGAAGGCGCCGTGACATTGAGTTGTGTGATTAGTGTTTGGGGTTGGGCAGGTTGCAGCAATGGACAGGATGCTCATGATGATGAGGCTGGTGGTGACAATGGTAGGCCATCCGAGGGGTTCGGTTTCGACCAACCCCTTTCCGTGTTCTTCATGCAGCGTGTGCTGAAGCTCACCATCTCTACAGCAATACGGTATCTTTCGCACAGATGGACTTCAATTATATTTCAACATGGCAGGCTTCCGACTGTGTAGCCGAAGTGCTAAGCTGCTACAGACTTAGTTTTATAGTGCTGAGGTTCGGAGACGTGGCTTGAAGGACTCTGAGATCGTGTGCACCGACCCCCTCGACTTATTCCCTACCACAACGAGTTCCACGCATGAGGTCCGCGACTACACTGGGGCCGGGAAACCTTCGCCATGAAACCTCGAGCCTAGGCCCTAGAGGGCCTGAATGCCATAACCCGACAGCTCACCCTGAAGCATTAAGCCCTCAACCCGAGCCCAAGATTCACCCAGAGACCTGCAAGGCCCTCAAATGAAGGCCCATTATCAGGAAAAGCAACATGCGATTCAAGGGTCATTCGGGTAAACTGCAGATTCTAGTTTTTCATCTCAGCAAATCCTATACCATATCCCTGGTTGACCGAATTTAAGCCGAGTATTGCCAGATCGAAGGACTTTGAAGTACAGGAAGCTCCTTGCGAACCCTTTCACCCGCTGCGTTATTCATCAGAAACTGTCGGGTCGTTGAGGTCTGGGAACCCGCGGAAACAATCCAAAACCGCTCTGCGTAGCGCCTCGGACCCTCCAATTCCCTATGCGACCCCCGAAAACCGCACACAACTTTTTTGGATTAAGCTCTGGCAGCTGATAATCATCTGGCATTCCCTGGCCTCTACTCGGAGCTCTATCCCAGCGATAGTGGCTGAACACCGAGCTCAGCCCTCAAACACTAAGCCCAAACCCAAAGCCTTAGCCTTGAAAGCGAGCCATTCGAAGGCCCTAGTGTAGGGGCCTTAATAATAATTGGAAGAGGGTTTTGGGGGTTTCTTACTATAATTATAATAGTATAATATACATCAAAGCTTATACTAGTTATTTTAATGATTAAGGCCCTCTATATTAAAAACCCTACACACCCAAACCCTGAGCCCTAAAAGCCCTTAGCCAGCCTTCTTCTTCCGCAAAAACAGCCGAAGCTTCGGGCGCAGGGGCCTCCTCCAGCGCCTTAGAGATTCAGAATGGCTCAGGGTGTAAGGCTTTGGGTTTACGGGGTTCAGGGGGTTCAGGGGTTGGGTATCAGATCTAAAGCCTTGATAGTGCCTGTGCTTGCGGATAGTTCTGGACAGACACGATCAAACGAAGCTATTTGCTACGCCTCAAGAGCAATCACAATGGGCACCCAAAATAGTTTTGAAATTTGGGCCCTGTCCACCCTTAAACCGCAATCCCAAACCCTACGAGCCTCAAAGCCTGAACACCTGATATAGATGCATGAATTATTAGCCCAAGGCCGTTGGGAGATTCGATTGAATCGAGACTATAAATGCATTGGGGAACCGCAAAGGGTATCATGTGACTTTTCAGGAGGCTTCTGTCCAAACGCATGTATACCTTTCTACATATACAAACTTAAAAACTATACTGAACTTAGACCCCTAGCAAAAGTTATAATTTTAGCTGCTTCTTAGGGTTTATAGTAACCAAAGATTAAAAATTATTTCTTAGTACACCTAAGAAAAACTGGTGAAAGCATGCAGCCCCAGAAGCCCGCTGAGCTCCCAAACCCTGAACCGAACCGTAAGCCCTAAACCCCTAGGGTTTAGGGTTTAGGGTTTAGGGAAAGTCGCTCAACCGCAAAGCCTAAACCCTGAAGCCCTAAAGCTCCACCGCACAAACACCGTGGGCACCTGCTCGTCCTTCCAACTGGTCGGCTCCTGCCCGACATCGTGGTTTTATTAGGGTTTGGGTTTAGGGTTTCGGTTTTAGGGTTTTGGGGCCCCCAGCAGTCGCTATGAATTGGTATCTCTATAGGACCATGAGGGAAGTTGTCAAGTTCCCCTAAGTGCCACCTAGCATAACTCATGTTTCAGGGTTTGGGGCTTAGGGTTCCAATGTCCCGCGCGGCGGCTACTGATGTCAAGGATCAGGGACTTCGTCAATAGCTTCGGAGTAGGATTGTAATTCGGAAACCTGCTTAAGGTAGTATGACTCTACTGATAACCTACTGCACTTACTAAGTCCTGAGCCTGTCAGTAACTGACCGACTCGCACTGCAGGGATAACGCTAGCATAGACGCCTGAATGATGTGTAATCCTGTTTTCTTTCGCGGTTCCTTCTTCTGCCAGTATTTTATACACCATAACGCTATTCTAAGCACTAAAACCCTTTTGCGGCGGGCTTATCTCGTCGCCCGGAAGCTCCCTCTGCCCGCGCACTTTTACCCTGAACGCTGAACCATAAACCCTTGCTAACTCTAAACCCTACACCCTATACCCCTAAACCATAAACCTTATAAACCCTATACCCCAAAACCCTCGAAACCCTAAACCCTATACCCCTAAACCCCTAAACCCTAAACTCCTAAACCCCACACCCTATTATTCTCCTAAACCCTGTAACCCTATACCCCTAAACCCTATACCCCTAAACCCTATAACCCCATAACCCTAAACCTCTAAACCCCTAAACCCCGTACCCCTGTACCCCTGTACCCCTAAACCCTCTATACCGAAACCCGAGACCCTAAACCTCTAAAGCCTATAGCCCCATAACCCTAAACCCTAAACCCTCTGTTAAACCCTAAACCCTAAACCCTAACTTTGTGGGTTTTTCGACTTCGGGAGGTTGGGAGTTGGGGCTTTTAGGGCTCAGGGTTTAGGGCTTTCAGGGCTCAGGGTTCAGAGTTTAGGGCTTTTGGGGCTTTTAGGGTTCAGGGTTTGGGGCTTTTGGGGCTTTTAGGGTTTAGGGCTTTTAAGGCGTAGGGTTCAGGGCGTTTAGGGCCTAGGGCTTTTTTAGGGCTTAGGGGCTCTAGAATATAGGCTTCAGAGTGTTAGGGTTTGCGAGTTTAATAGTTTAGGGTTTGAGGGTTGTGTGTTCAGGGCTTGCTCAGGGACTGTCCTAAGGAAATTCTTTCATGCAATGCACCTTTGGCAGGGTTTAGGGTCTTGAGTCTTGGGTTCCAAAGCTCGGGTTTGGATGCTGAGGGCGGCCTGAATAATTAGAATAAAGTTTTTCGGGGGCCCATTATGCTATAATTATAATAAGGAACCCCCAAAATAGCATAGGCAGTTACTAAGGCCCCCATATTAGTCTTAATTTTCTGCGCCTTTGCATCCCGAACACGTCAGCATCTGATTGATGACTCGTTGAACTTGTTACCGCGGCAGCGTTAGAAGAAGGTGCGATTTGCAGCCAGGGTTCATCAATCAATGTCATGTGGCGTCTACAGACTCTACAAGCCACAGGACACCTCTGTAGACTTGTTTCGAAGGTCCGTGCGTGAGAGCAAGGGCTGCGAGAAGCAAAATGCTGCCTGTAAGGCTACTTGAACTGCTTCGCGGGAATGTTCAGGAGGTGCAGAGAGGTCCCCAGCGCCCCTAAGTCAAAACCTCGTACAGGCCCTGCCTCTTCAGCCATGCCGAAGGCACCAAAATGTAATTTTTAATAGGAAGTGAATCGAAAAACTCTGAAGCTGCTGGGAAGAATCAATGCTAGCCAAGCGCACTAAGGTTGGACCACACGTGTTTGGCCGACAAAGTGAGTGTGCTCTGCTATGCGCGACTTGCAGTACATGATGCTGATGATGATGATCTCATGTTCATTCCTGTGAGCCAAGCTGCGCAGCCACTATAGTACTAAAAGCCGGCAGCAAGCTAATCTTCAACTATCTCCCTCGCTTCAAAACCCTTCTGAAAACCGAACTCAGAAAGTCGGTAT
>CAJNDV010033809.1:24453-28637 GCA_905221635.1 Symbiodinium sp. CCMP2456
TTTCTTAGCCCCTGCCTGACATGTTGTACCATCCACACGTGGGCGGCTGCACGCCAGGAAGATACTGGCAGGGGCCTCAGTCACAAGCTTTGGGGGAACTGTTCCGCGGGGTTGGGGCTTTCTCACCCACCCGGCTGACCAAGTCACACCGCGGGGGGGGGGGGGGGGGGCGGGTTCAGGGCCCCAGCACCCCGAACCTAAATCCAAAACCCGCCCCTATCCACACAAACAGACGAAGTCCCTAAAGCCTGAACCGCCGAGCTCCTGACCACAGATCTGAGCCTCGTCATTCCCTGCGGACGGCTTGGGGTTCTGAGCTTAGGGTTTAGGGCTGGTAGGTTGAAGTGGTGTGTTGCGAAAAACTGTCGTCTACCCTTGACGGAAAACCCACCAATAAAACGCCCCTCCCTTTCCTGCAAGTCTTATCTGAGTTAAGCTCCCCTGCTTTTACCCGTCTCAGGGCAGGGGCAGTTGATTGATCTTACCATCGATCCGCTTGAGTTCAGATGTCGATGTCGGGGCTGAGAGGAAGTCGCAGCCGTTTTTTCATTTGTGACTCGTGGCCCCGGTTCCTACGAGATGGTAGGAATAGTTAATACTAAGATCCGGTCCTGGTATAGTCCCTGGATAGGTATACTTCAGTTTCACCCGCCATATCCTATTCAAAGCCCTCACGAAACTGCCGAAGACCACCACCGGATCCGAAGCCTCAGTTTAGGCCTCGGGGTATAGCCGTTAAAAGGCCCAGGGTGTTAGGGCTTATAGTTTTCATAGTCGGTTGTTCGGACGTATATAGGGTTCCCGATGTAGGAGGTTGAGGTATAGTACACCTTCTCAGCTCTTCAGTAGGCACCTGAAGGCACGAATGTGCTCAAACAACTTCCAAACCAGGACGGTCACGAGAGCTGCCACTCGAAGGCCCGAAGAACGCGCCTAAACCCCTAAACCTAAACCCTAAACCCTCAACCCTGAACCCCTAAACCCTAAACCCTAAACCCCTAAGATTAGATTAGGGTTTTGAAGTCCATTATGCTAGAATTATAATAATAAGGATCCTGCAAAATAGTATAGGTAATTATTAGGGCCCCCTACATTAGCATCGATTGCAAATGCTGGACCCCGCCTTTGAAGTCAAAGAAATGCCACAGGGTCAATCCTGACACGTTGCTGTCCGCAAGAGCAACGTCCACATCCGCATCGATGACCTGCAACTGTCCCAGCTCTACCTTAACCCACCAGAACCTACTCTTTTGTAGGTTCCCTATAAATCCCATATTAGGGTTTATAATAAGAACCTACAAACAAGTGGGTTTTGGTAGGTTAATGTAGTTTGCCGGCTCTCAGGGTTTGCAGGCATGGGGTAGCTTTTTAAAGCACTTTCGGAGGCTCTTAGGGCAAAGTCGGCATGGTTGGTGTCAGACGGATGAAGCGGTCAAGGCTTAGGGCCATGTGGGATGGGTGGAGATTAGTTGGTAGACCGTCTTGTTATCACAGAAATTCTGCGGAGCGGGGTGTTGCAGGCTGATTGGGAACACAGGCCCATTCCATACCAAAACCCTACAGTAGCACCTAAAAGGCTGCGAGCTGATGAACAAGGGTTTATGGGTTCAGGGTCCAGCAGCCGTGAGTTCGTCTTTGGATGATAGCCTTTCCCCCCCCAAGCCTGCGAATACAGGCATCGTTTTTTGGTTTAGCTTCTGAATCCTTAATCTTAATCTTCAATGCATGCAGGGATATATACTATTGCTACTTACGTGACAGTTCGTGGTTTGGGATCTGGTCGCTGATGAGTATCGGCCTCTTGCTGGTACTTGAGCGTCCAGTATGCATCTGTTGCATTGGTGGCCCATTCGTAGAGACCTGGGCAAAGGTGCGTAGTACTTGTGGGATCCGCGGTTTTCTTTTTAGGGCCAGAATGCTAGATGACTGGGGCATCACAGGTGCTATTTGGAGGTCTGAGCCCACAACCATGAGAGGTAGACTTGGCAATCACTACACTCTTCCTGAGATAGGTTGAATGAGCGTGAAACCTGGGCTCGAGAAACATTGTTCGAAGAACAAGGGCTTTCGGGTTTGGAGTTTAGGGTTGGTTTAAGGCTTACCTTAACCCCAAATAACCTACCTTTTTAAGGACTTATGTAAAGAAATCATGAGAAGGAGCCCTAAAAAGGCAGGTTCTTTAGGGTCCATGTGGGGGTTTCCGAAAATAGGGACCCTAATATAGTACCCTTAATAACAGGATCCTTATTATAAGGAACCCAAAATAAGGTACCCCTAATTTTCGGAATCTCCCATGTAGGGGTAGCTTGTGGGGGTCTGGAAGGCATGTGACATGGAAGTGCCTGATATCGCACAAAAGAATGGCAGATACTTCCGGGGTCAGGGCCCGTCTCTCAAACTTTACTTCAGTGTTTGCGTTGAAGTAGACAGGCCTCCAGCACCAGTCTCGCTGATGAAGAACGGTTTGTCCTTGCGCGAGTGAGACAAAATCAAGTGGGGCATAGGCGGCCCGGTTCAGCTTAAGGTTTACCGTCGTATCGTGGTTCGCAAAAGGTTGGCAGGACGCCAGTACGGCAAAGACAAAGCAATAAAGAAGCACTGTGCCATGTGCATGCTCCGCACCTAGCAGGTCAGGAACCTCAGCAAGGAATGGACCCTCAGAAAGACTGCTGAACAGTAGGATCCGTTTGGAGACGTTGGTATATGATGGGTTGCTACGACCCTGGAATACAGTACCCCTGGCCTGTCAGAACACACCCCCCAACTATTCCAGGGTTCACCGGCAGATCTCACACTTTGGGCGAAACCACGGGGGGTGTTCCGAAACCTCGAGACCAGAAATACCAGTAACCAAAGGTGCAGAGACCCCATGCAGATGATGCAACAAGAGCCCCGAAGCACCACAGGATCTTCGGTGAACGGCAGTTGTATAGCCAGGGGCAGCAGCTTCGCCGAACCATGGTCCGAAGGCTTGTGGTTACTCTTTGGGTTGTTGGCTTGATATCTCCTTCCTTGGGGTTGCCGCCCAGCACGGGAAAATCACTGTGCGTTGAGGGCTTCAGGAAAACAGACAGGAATGAGTCGAGCTTTGTCTGGAATCCGTACTGTCCTGCTCCCTGGAAAGGCCGGGCTCTACCAGCTGAAGCTCTTCTTGTTTATGGCTAGGGTTTAGGGTTTAGGGTTTAGTTCTCTAAACTAGGTAGGGTTCCTATTCTAAGGGTGCTGTACTATATGGGGAACAAAAAACAGGACCGTAATAAAAGTGAACTACCCTTATTGACACTCCGAACCTCCTTCCCGAAACTTCACAACCCTAAACCCTGAACCCTATAAACCCTAACCCCTATAACCCTATAAGCCCGATAAACCCTATAAACCCTATGAGCCCTAAGCCCTAAACCCTAAACCCTAAACCCTAAACCCTAAACCGGAGGGTGTCCGGGAAGTTTCGCTGTGCCCAGGCAGCGCTGGCCGTCCACTCACCTCGGCCCGTCGGACTGGTCCCCGGGGCTTTGCCGGGGCTCAAAATGCAACGTGACATGTTTTGGGTTTAGGGTTTTGGGTTTTGGGTTTATAGGGTTTATAGGGTTTATAGGGTTTAGGGTTTATAGGGCTTAGGGTTTATAGGGTTTAGGGTGCCATCTTTTCTGGGATTTGGCCTATCGACCTACACGAGAGGGTTGATAAGTCGATCTGATTTGGATTATGGCATCACTTTCAGGCATCGGGATCTACACAAAGCAGTGGCCGAAAGAGGCTTGCAGGGACACTGCTCTGAAGCAACAAGGTGCTTCAGCGATGACCCCCCCCCCGAAGTAACAAAAGCATGCGTTTGCCCACTTCGTGTGCGTTCGCACCACCTCATATAAATTAGCAGGCGTTCACATTCACAGGTAGGGCTTATAGGGTTTAGGGTGTTAAAGGCAGTTTTCGTCACTTGCACTTCGACGCCCATGTTGGGCAGGCTTCTTAGATTGGTTTAAGGTTTTGGATTTAGGGTTTACGGTAACTTGTAAACGTTCCAAAAATGATGGATGGTTGAACACAGAGGTGGCTCGCTAGTGTATGAGAGAATGCGACAGTCTTACGAAGCCACAAACTTGAAATGCGCGAAACCCATCAGTGGCAAGGCCATGACACCGCAGATTTGAACAAAAAACCAGAAAAAAAAAAAAAAAAAAAAA
>CAJNDV010033810.1:11108-22779 GCA_905221635.1 Symbiodinium sp. CCMP2456
CCGAAACAGCTGAACGGAATTAGTAGTCCCCCCCTCCCTTTGTGAGCGCGTCACGGCGGTTTCTGCATCAACCGGGTTTAGGGTTTGGGGTTTAGGGTTTGGGCTTTAGGGCTTAGGGTATGCAGGTGTCCGACAAACAACACATCTCAGAGAAACCCGAAACCCACCCGGGTTGAGATCTGGGCGGGTGGGTTGGGAGAGTGCATGCACCTGGGCGAGCACGATGATACACGCCCCGCGTGCTGGAGAGTGTGGAACATTGAGAAACCATAACCCTTAATCCCTGGAATCCCGACACAAATCCTAAATCCCCTAAATCCCCTAAAGCAAACTAAGTAGACCCCACACCCCAATCCTAAACCCCTGAACCTTTCTGCATTCCGAGGCCGTCCGCGCCTGATCGTCAGTGAGGTCCTCTCCAGCAGCAGCTGCGCCAGTCCCCTCGGATGCCTTGGTGCTTCATCAGGGCTTTACAAGCTAGGGTTTAGGGTTTAGGGTTTAGCGGTTTAGGGGTCTTGGGGTTTAAGGGTTTAGGGGTTTAGGGGTTTAGGGTTTAGGGTTTAGGGTTTAGGGTGGGCTTTACAAGGTTCGTGGCGCTCTGGTAAGGGTCTGGTCGTGCTGTTGTGACGTGGATGTTCTACGGGTGCTATATGGTAGTTTCCGAAACAAGGGGTACTTTATTAGGGTCCTTACAATGAGGATCCTACTATTTAGAATACTATATTAGGGTCCCCTACTGTCGGAAACCTCCAAAGGGCTTCTTATGCTTCAGCAGCTCATCAACGAGGGCAGTTTTTGGAAGTAGGGTCTTGAGGTTTGCAGGCCCCAAACCCTAGACCCTAAACCCTTAAAGTCTACGGCTACAGGATCTACGATTTAGGGTTTAGGGTTTAGGGTTTAGGGTTTAGTGTTTACGGTTTAGGGCTTAGGGCTACAGGATTTAGATCCTAACAGGGCTGACAGGGTTTGGACCGAAGGCCTGGGCTTCAGGCTCGAGGGCCTGCAGCCTCCCAGACTCCACTCCGAATCCCCACGGTTTAGGGTTTAGGGTTTAGGGTTTAGGGTTTAGGGTTTAGGGTATATATATATATATATATACCTAGCATACTTTAAGGAGTATACAATATATACCTAGTATACTTTAAAGGGTATACAATGTATACCTAGTATACTTTAAGGAATACATACTATATACCATGCATACCTTCAGTGACATTTCTTGTTGAAGGGCTTTGGAGTCTCCCTTTCAGGTTTTGAGGAGTCCGCAACTTCCGGTAGGGTTTAGGGTCCCCCTAAACCCTAAACCCTAAACCCCTAAACCCTAAACCCTAAACCCTAAACCCTAAACCTTAAACCCTAAACCCTAAACCCTAAACCCTAAACCCTAAACCCTTCTAGTTCCTCTGAGAGGCGCCATAGAGGGCGATTCAGAAGATCGAGGGCCCGAACATCCTTCCATTGCGAGGATCCCCGAAACCCCTAAAACCCCAAAACCCTAAACCCAAAAAACTAAACAAACCCTAAACCCTAAACCCTAAACCCTAAAACCCTAAACCCTAAACCCTAAACCCTAAACCCTAAACCCTAAACCCTAAACCTAAAACCCCCCAACGAATCCAAAGACCCTTTAAAACAACAAAAGTGATACCCCCAGAACCCTAAACAAAGAACCACAAACTCACCCCCCTTAAGCCCAGAGAGGCGCCTCCGATTCGGCCGCTTCAGCCTCTTTGCTGCCCGGCGGCGACCGCTCCTACAGCGGGTGGAGGGGTTTAATGTAGGGGCCTGAATTAGAATAGGGTTCTGGGGTATATTATACTATAACTATAATAAGGACCCCCCAAAAGAGTGTTAGGTAATTATGAAGGCCCCTATATTAGGGGCTAGGGGTTTAAGGTTTCGTGGTTGGCGGTTTAGGGTTTAGGGCTTGTAGGGTTTAGGACTTAGGGGGTTTGGGGTTTACTTTGGGATTTAGGGTGTAGGGTTTAGGGTTTAGGGTTCGGGGTTTAGGGTTTACGGTTCAGGGTTGCTTAGGGGTGGAGGAAAGTCGCCATGATAGAGCAACAGACCTAGAGATCCTTCATCTGATCGAAGTCAGTTTTTCCTTAAGTCTCCGTCGTTCTTGCGGGAAAGCGCAAGATTTCTGCGCCTGGGATGTCTCGAAGACTTATTCGCAACGTTCAGACCCGAAACCCTAAACCCTAAACCCATTCAGGTTTAGGGATCAGGGCCTTTGGTTTGGGGTTAAAGCCCTAAACCCTGAAACCCTAAAGCCCCTTCAAACCCTTCAAAAGACGCGTCAAGGGAACCTTACAGTTGAGGGTTTAGGGCTCTGGGGACTCTATAGCTTCGTGTCGAGTTTGGGGATTGGGGTCTGATCTTGCTGCCCCCAACGCCCCCAACCCCTTCACATCGACCTTCCCAATCGTATATCTCAAAAACCCTACAACACGCAAGAAACTACAAGCATCCCGAAAGACAATACAAAACCCTAAACCCTAAACCCCTAAACCCCTGAACCCTAAACCCAAACGCCGGTTTAGGGTTTAGGGTTTAGGGTTGCGTCACTGCGCAGCGGCCTCCTCTTCCTCCGCCGCCTGCTCAAGGACCAGGCCCTTGGCTTGCGGACTCGCCTCCCACGGAACCGTCATACGGTTTAAGATTTGGGTTCAGGGTTCAGAGCTTAGGATTTAGGGCTTGGGCTTTAGGGTTTAGGGTTTTTCACTTTTCTTGACAAAAACTGTCCAGGTTTGATGCAGCTTTTTTGTGTTTTTGCAGTTTCGGTAAAGCTTTTTACGGGGCGTTATAGGGTTGACAAGCTTTTGCAAGGGCCTTATACTTCTATAGGTTAATTAGCCATATGACAAACCAAACCCAAAACAACTGAACTCCGAAAGCTGCATCCAGGGCGACTTCTGCCATGGATGCTAGTACTGCCGCTACGACGACGCCCACGGCTGTCGCTATGATTCTAAAACGAGGAAAGTCTCGTGACAGGCACTGCTGCGTCTGCTTGAAACCCTAATCCCTTGTGACAACCCTAAACTCTAAACATGCCCTGAACCTTAAACATGCTTTAAAACCTAAACCCTGAACCCTTGCTGCTTGAAACCCCAAACCCTAGACACAAACCACTAAGGCATCATACTCTGAACTCCACATTGTGAATCCCAGAAAGCCCAATGCCCCTTAAATAAGGAATGTACCTTAAGTCACAATCTTAAGGCCCCTAGAATTTAAGGAATATATCTTAGATCATAGATCATATTAGGGATCCTACTATAATTCAAGGTATATTCTTTATTTAAGGGATCTTGGAGTCTCTGGGTTCTGAATCCTGGAGCTGGAGAGCCTGAAGATCCAAAGCCTTCCATCCCATCGACTCAGAAGCCCATATTGGGCTTTAGGGTTTAGGGGTTTAGGGGTTTAGGGGTTTAGGGTTTCGGGTTTAGGGTTTAGGGCTTTAGGGCTTAGGGGTTTAGGGGTTTAGGGGTTTAGGGGTTTAGGGGTTTGGTGGTTTAGGGGTTTAGGGGTTTAGGGAATGAAGACTCGGCATATTTATGCAGCAAACGAAACTTAAAGTCCCCTCTACACTTGAAGTACGCATTTCTCCCTAAATACCTGAGCGCAGGAAAATGTTCCGAAGTCAAATCCAGCAGGGCGTGTTGTGGCCGCAGTGTCTGTGGTGCTGCCTACCTCTTTGTTTCGTGTCTCTGTTGCGCGTTGCGGAAGGGTGGACGGCGGGCTGCCCTTCCTTATGTCTGCCCCGAGCTCATGCAGGCAATGGACCATCATGGTAATCCAGCCTCTGTAGCTTGTGGCCCAGATCTGGTTGTTTGCCATTAAATAGTTGGGATAAGTTTTGGGCTCCTTTATAGCATAAGTATAGTAAGGAACTCACAAAATAGTATAGGTAGTTGTTAAGGCACCTATATTGAACCGTATGATCAACTTTTGGAGATCTTGGTAGAACCCTCATGGCACCCTCTCTGGAATCCTGAATCCTTATCCCTAAACCCTAAACCCTTAGAGAACCTTTACAGGTTCCTTGTAGCATCTTGAGAGAACCTTTCTAGGACCCCCATAAATTGCTTCTAGAACCCATACAGTTACAGAACCCTTGCGTAACCTCATTTAAGGAATATACCTTAATTTATAGGGACCTTAATATTATGGTTTAAGGTCTATTCCTTAATTAAGGGGTATCGCGTTCCCTGGGAACCTTCTGGAACCTGACCCCGAAAAGATCTCACCGGGACAAGGAAAACAGAATGAGAAGCCCTATACATAGGGTTAAGGGTTTAGGGTTTAGGGTTTAGGGTTTAGGGTTTAGGGTTTAGGGATGTAGGTTCAGCTATCCACCACTGCAACCCTGAACCCTAAACCCACACACCTAAACCCTGAACTCTAACCCTAAACACAAAGCCATAGAAACCTCAAATACTTGGAGGTTCATGGGTAGTTATAAGTGGAGTTAGAAGTCCCGAAATATAGGTTATAACTATAGTTACCCTACTTATAACCCCACTTAGAACTACCCCTTAACCCTAAACCCCTAAACCCCTAAACCCCTAAACCCTATAGGTTCCTTAAAGGAACCCTACTTATAACTACCCATGAACCTCCAAATAGCCCCTTGCAGACCCCGTATAGGATCCCTTAAAGAGCCCTTATAGAACCCTCTAATGGATCTCTTAAGGGAGCCTTATAACTACCCCAAATAGCCCCAAATAGCCCCTTGCAGAACCCACCCGACGGCCTGAGGCGACTCCTGTGGCCTCCTCTGAGGCGCGTCGCCTGCCGAGAGGCCGCGCTTAGGAGTGCGAAGGGCTTCGGGTCTGGGGCTTAGGGTTTAGGGTTTAGGGTTTAGGGTTTAGGGTTTTGGGTTTAGGGCTTTAGGTTTTGGGTTTTGGGTTTAGGGTCTAGGGTTTGGGGTTTCAGGCTTAGGATGTAGAGCTTAGGGGTGTGGGCTATGGGTTTATGGCCGGGGGTTTACCCCAAATGTCTTACGGGAAGATAGCCTACTGTTCCAAAATGAGAGGTTTAAGAACCCTAAACCCTAAACCCTAAACCCTAAACCCTAAACCCCTAAACCCTAAACCCTAAACCCTAAACCCTAAACCGCTTAGGTCGTGGGCTCTCAGGATTCCCAGTGTTTCTTGGAGTGTGGTTATTACGAGGGTTCTTTAGGGGTTTAGGGTTTAGGGTTTAGGGTTTAGGGGTTTAGGGTTTAGGGTTTAGGGTTTAGGGTTTAGGGTTTAGGGTTTAGGGTTTAGGGTTTAGGGTCTATGAAGGTTCTGTGGGAGTCTGTGTGGGTCTGTAAGGGTTCCATCAGGGTGGTTTAGGGTTTAGGGTTTCGGGCCGAGGGTTTAGGGTCTATAACCCACTCCCCCATTCCCCGCCGATTAAGAACCAGGGAGATGGATAAATTCACAGACCTTCATACGGCTTATAGGGCTTATTTCCTCATCCAGAGACTCCAAAACCAATTAATTTCAAGGTCGTAAAGTTTCGCCGACAGTCGCTAAGCTTATTCGGGCACTTCTGGAAGAGGGTCTGGGTGGACTATGGGAGCTCTTTTTCCTTGGAAGAAGTTTATCAAAGATATCGACGGTTTAGGGTTTAGGGTTTAGGGTTTAGGGTTTAGGGTTTAGGGTTTAGGGCCGAGAACACAGAAACAGCACCAATGCATCACTTCTGCCAGAACACTGCATTGCCGGTGACACAGGCATTCGAAGACCTAATTTCCCAGCGTTTGTCTTTCGCCGGCACCCCCGCCTGTGTCCACCGTCAATGGCGCAGCTGACGAAAGGGTCTAGGGTTTAGGGTTCAGGGTTTAGGGTTTAGGGTTTTGGGTTTTGGGTTATGGCTGCTATCGCGTGATACAGGCGGCCAGACAACATCATCGGCATCAGCGGCGAATCAACGGGCAACGCTTCTGCATCGCAGGATTGCTACGGGGGAAACCAGACAACATTATGGGGGTGGGGGTTTCCCTGTTGCAGGATTACTGCAAGGGCGGCCAGATAATATCGTCGGCATCAGCACGCGGGCTTCTGCGTGGCAAAATTGCGGAATGATCCACCGGTTTGGTGGCATTCCACCCACCGAACGTTGCAGCTTGCTCCCTTGCGATGGCAGCGTCGTGGCAGTGAGCCCCAGTATAGAATTCCCTCCTCGGCACCCACCCATCAAGCCGAAACCGAGCACAGACCGCCAAATCCCCAAACTCCCAAACCCTAAAGGGTCTAGGCGGTCTAGAGTCTAGGGTTTTAGAGATCAGGGTGAAGGGTTTTAGGGTGAAGGGCTGAGGGTCTACCCCAAATGTCTCACAGGAAGATAACCTACCGTTCCAAAATGACAGGCTTTTTGCTTAGTGTCTAGGGTTTAGGGATTAGGGTCAAAGGTTTTAGGTTTTAGGGTGATTGAAGGATGAAGCCGAACCTGAAATCACGGCCATGAACTCTAGGCCTAGCAGCGAGGCAGCTTGAAGTCCCTGTACAACTATAGCATAACATACCCTGAAACGCGTGTAAGCACAAAGGACAATCAAAACCCTAGAAATCCCGCGCCGTGGCTCAATTCTGATTATGGAGGCGCCTAAATAAGATCTGGTCTAGTCCTATAAAACCCGACAGAACCCGACGAAACCCCTGCTTGGGAAACCCAACGATGTTGCAAAGTCAAGTCCGAGAACTCTGCTGCAATCCCTGCTATAGGATTTCCCACAGGCACCACTGTCAACTTCAGACACTTAGGGGGTTTCGGGTTTGGGGATGTGGGGTTTATGGCTTAAAGGTTCAAGCTTTTAGCGCTTAGAGTCTTGGGGTTAAGATCTAGAAGCTAAGGGATCAGGGTGCCCCCGCCTTCTCCACCGGACCTGGCAGGCGTAAGTGTTTCGGGTGTAGAGTTTGATGTAGAGATGAGGCTTCACAGGATGTTCATAGAAAATGGCGCAGAGTTCAGGAGCTGGGGCTTTGAAGTTCAGGGTATGGGTAGTTGGGGTTTACGGGTACTACCTGGGGGGTGTCGCCGGGTCCGGCTTGCTGTAGGCCATCGCACAGGCATCCACGGTGCCGTTCTGCCTTGGATCCTCCTTGGACAAGTACTTCTGATCGCCGGGTCCAGCAAAGGCATCTGCTCATTCTTGTACTCCTGTCGTTCTCGTACGACCTGATCATCCTGACCCAGGGAGGGCCATTGCTCGTGAACCTAAACCCTAAACCAGGAGTGACACTGCTTTCTAAGAAGAGATGCTGTTGCTGGTGTCGACAGCTGCCATGCTGCAGGCACAATCCTCTTTCAACAGACAGCGCCCGCAAGGCGACTAGTCTTCCGCCCAATGTGCGCAGTATGAGGCACGTGCTTGACGGCTCAGCGGACCCAGTAAATAAGGGCTACGATAGAAGCCCGAGTAATTAAAACTGTCATGTAGAGCTCATATATATGTATATGAAATATGTTCCTCGCATCTCTATTCTAATCATTACGAGGCTAGAGGCCAAAATATACAAGTAAGGAAACTATGGTTCTACTGCCCCAAATCCCAAACCCTATGACATTGCTAAAACTAAAGTCACTATTCGGACATGACCCAGGTAAGCTCAGTAAGCCATTTTCCGGCTTAGGGTTGAGGGTTTAGGGTTGAAGGGTTCGGGGCTTAGGGTTTAGGGTGTATGGCTACCGATTCGAACGGAAACGTGAGGATGTGAGGCTTCGTGCTATGATGTCGAAAACCCCGGCCAGAAATGTCCCCCACATGAAAACCCTGTGCCCTCGACGATGCCTCAAACTCCGGCACCCTCAACACCGTGAACGGATGACGGACAGAACTTGCTGACAGGGAATGACGAGATGCTCAGCACACTCAGCTCCTTTGCAATCTTCCCTAAACCCTAGCCTAAACCCTAAATCCTAAACCCTAAACCCTGAACCCTCAAACTCGAAACCCCAACCCCTAAACCGCTAAACCCCAAACCCTAAACCCAGGACCCTGAACCCTAAACCCCAATCCCTAAACCCCGAATATCCTCAACCCTAAACAAGGAAGGTCTAGGTATAGGATTCCCTTCTTTCTCACTCTAAGGGTTTAGGGTTTAGGGTGTAGGGTTTAGGGCCCTGAAATCTCAGCCTTGAACTTTTAACCCTAAACCCCGCAATCCCTGAGCCCCAGACTTGAGCTCTATGACCTGCCCCCTAAAGCCTAAACCCTAAACCCTAAACTCTAAAACTTAAGCCCCCTAAACCCTAAACTCTAAACCCTAAACCCCCTAAACCCCCTAAACCCTAACTTGCCCTGAACCCCAAACTGAAAGCTCTACATCCTTGGCCACTACGCTGCGGCCCTTCGAATCATTAAGGGTTTTGGGGGTATAGGCTATAGGGTTTAGATTTTGAATCTAGTAGGATGTACCTCAAACCCTATTCTAATTATTAAGGCCCCTATATTAACAGTAAGGAACCTTCAAGACAGAGGAGGTGCGGATGCGCCTCCCATGTCTAGCCCACATCCGACGCCCCTCGGGGACCTCGCTGGAGAGCTCTGTCGGGCAAACACTTCCTTCTGTTGATGATGTGAAGCCTGCGGTTTGGGGTTTAGGGTTTAGGGTTTAGGGTTACCTTAAGAACCCTGAACTATGAGAATTTTGGTATCTTTCGTTCGAATTATGGGCAATGCCGGATTTATATCATCAACCTTGTAAGGGTTCATCATGGGTTCCTTGAAGCATTCGAGAAGGATTACTAAAGAATCTACCATACTTTTCGGGCTTAGCAGGGGGATGTTCAACCCTAAACCCTAAACCCTAAACCCTAAACCCTAAACTAACTACGTAAACCTCTACATTAGGCTGTGGCAGGGCTGCAGCGCCTCAGGGCTGGTGGCCTTCGGGCTGCGGGAACTTTGGTGCAAGCAGAAAACTTGCATATACGTCTCGATAATCCTCCTCCTTCTCACCATCATCCGCGCAAAAGAAGTACGGCTTCTGCCCAAAACCAGAACAACCATAGCAGCAGCAGCAGCAGCAGCAGCAGCAGCAGCAGCAGTAGCAGCAGCAGCAGCAGCACAATTCCCAAGCCTGAAATTTAATCTAGGGGCCTTAATTATTTGAATAATGTCTTGGAGTGTGTGCGGACACGTGTCTGGGTCGACTAAGCCTTCAGATGACTTGTACGTCCAGCGAACGTGCAGCTAGGCTTTGAGCGAGGCCTTCAGCATATTATGCTATACTTGTAACTTATGTGTAAATAGGGACTCTGAGGGGAGAATATAAGCGCCTAGATAAATAGCGATACTATTTTTGGGGGAGTTCCTTATTTCAATTCTAGTATAACGTATCCCAAAGCCCCATTCTAATTCTTAAGGCCCCTACATTACTACCACCATTAGGCTCAAACCCGCCAGTCGGCTGCTGTTCAGTATGGGGGCTCAGGCTTCAGGGCTAAAGCTTCTTATAGTCATTTCAGCCGTAGGGTCGACATCAACGAACCCTACTGCTCATGATATGAACCCTGCATTACCGTAAGGATCCTAAGCTGTGAGAATTATGGTATATTCCTTGTCATGGGTACTGCGGATGTATATCATCAACCGTATCACCCGAACACTCCTGATTCAAGGCCTGGAGTCAACAACGAACATAAACACACCGAGAGTGAGCCTCTTGTGCTATCTCTTTGGCGAGCTCGTTGGCACGCTGGATTGCCTCGATACGGGGTCAACCAACGGCTTTCAAGGCTTCGGAGCTAGTACAGCGGCCTTAAGACTTCGGGTACGGCTTTGGTGTATGCTAGAATAAGGAACCTGACGGAATATTATTCCTACTGTTCATTGTGGTATGAGTATATTCCGCCCTATACTACAGACTAAGCCTTAGACCCTAAACCCTAAACCCCAAAAGAGGTTGCTGTTACTAAGGGTTCCGAAACCTATCTTACAGGAGGTCTGGCGATTCTTCTCAACTTTCACCCTCAGCCACAGGGTTCCCGTGCGTTTAGGGTGGCGTAGGGTAGGGTTTAGGGTTTAGGGTTTAGGGTTTAGGGTTTAGGGTTTAGGGTTTAGGGTTTGGGGTTTAGGGTGTAGGGTAATGTAGGGGCCTTAATGATTAGGATAGGGCTTTGGAGGTTGGTATAGTAGACCCCAAACCCTATTCTAATTGCTAAGGCCCCTATATTTTAGGGTTTAGGATTGATAAGGGGCAGTATGGATCAGAATGGTGTTCTCTCTAAAAGGCTGCCCTTTTGAAGGGGTTCTGCAAGGTCTTCTATAAGGGTTACTAAAGGGGCTTGTGGGGGTATGTTACACAGTAACTATAGAAAGGAGGCCCCACAGAATCCCTTAAAGAAGGTACCGATCTGTCTACGCAAACCCTAAACCCTCAACACGAAACACCGGGGACACCTCAAAGGAAGCCTTACAGGAAACCGTTTACGAACCTGTTAAGAAACCTCAAAGAAAGCCCTAAATAGACCCTAAACCTTTAAACCCTAAACCCTAAACCCTTAAGCCCTAAACCCTAAACCCCTAAACCCCTAAACCCCTAATCCCTAAACCCCTAAACCCCAAACCCCTGAACCCTAGATCCTTTACTAAACCCTTCAAGGAACCCGTCGGTGCCCAATTTGCAGCCTCCTCGCTGTCGCCGGGCATCTGCTGCCAATCGCTTTCCTGAATACGGAAAAATGGTGCGTAAACCTTTTGTAGGGTTTAGGGTTTAGGAAACCCCAAACCCGAAACCCTCAAACCCAAAAGCTCAAACCCTAAACCCTAAACCCCAAACCCTTAGACCCATGACCTCAAGAGCCGTCAAACCCCCCAAAAAAAGACGAAACACAGGGGCCCCGAAGATCCACAAACCGCCCTGGCCTGAACGGTTTAGGGTTTAAGGTTACGACCCTAAGCCCTAAACCCTAAACCCCTAAACCCCTAAACCCTAAACCCTAAACCCTAAACCCTAAACCCTAAACCCCAAACCCTGAACCCCTAAGCCCCTAAAACCCTACACTCTAAGAGTTGAGGGTTTGGCCTGAAGGAGCCGCAATGACTCCTAAGCAGCCCTGCAAGGCCGCAAAACAGCCCAAAGCCTTCCCCACTGCTTGGAGGCTCGTGCGTTCCTTTAAGGGTTTAGGGTTTAGGGCTTAGGGCTACAAGGGTTCTATCAGGGCTCTACAAAAGCCTCTACTTGGAGGTTACCCTAAACCCTAAACCCTAAACCCTAAACGGGGCAGTTATAAGCCAGCTTACGTGCAAGTAGGAGAACTATAGTTACAGCTTACAGGGGGGAACGAATAAAGCTACGATCCAAACGGATCTCAGTGGGAATTATACTTATTAAGACCCCTATATTAGATTCCTATGGTACCCCTCATAGTAGCCTGCATGGAAACCCTAAACCCGAAACCCCTAAACCCCGAACCCTAAACCTGAACCCCTGAACCCCTGAACCCTAAACCCTAAACCCTGAACCCTAAATCCTTAACCCTGAACCCCTGAACCCCTAAACCCTGAACCCCTGAAACCCTAAACCCTAAACCCTCAACCCTCAACCCTCAACCCTAAACCCTAAACCCAAAACTAAACCCTAAACCCTAAACCCTAAACCCAAAACCCTAAACCCTAAACCCGAACTCCCTGAACCCTAAACCCTACACCCTAAACCCTAAACCCTAAACC
>CAJNDV010033811.1:0-19578 GCA_905221635.1 Symbiodinium sp. CCMP2456
GTAGTACTAGTATAGTAGCAGTAGTAGTAGGAGTAGCGGAAGTAGTAGTAGTAGTAGTAGTAGTAGTAGTAGTAGTGGTGGTGGTGGTGGTAGTAGTATAGTAATAGTAGAAACGTTGTGACAGCGGTTGTCAGCGTCGTAGTGATAGGATTTGCCCGCAATCATGACGTACTAGCAATGGTAGTTGAAGCAGCAGGCAGCACTAGCACTGCTGTGCAACCGCACACTAAGCTGGTTGCCTTTGCCGGCGGAGCAGTTTCAAGATTTCGGGCAGTGAAGAACGTTGTCGAATCCTTCGGGCCTTTGAAGATGTGTCCCTGCAGTCTTGTAGTTTTGCCATGCGGTCAAGTTCTCAAGTCGATACAGGGACCACGCAGTTTGGAATCGACGAAGCCCGGAGAGCCATGGAAACCCGCAACCTCCCAGCCACGATACATCAATGGCCTGGTCTGCAAGACAGGTGATGGTGGAGGGCTGTTGAAGCTGCTGCTGCCTTTGCCTTGGCTGTTGGGGGGTTTGGAGTTTAGGGTTCAGGGGCTTCAATTTAGGAGTTGCCAACCTGGTTTGTGGCAGACACACATCAATAATCGGTGCCAACTAAGAGACTGGACAATTGCAAAGTTTGCTGCACGAAAAAGTTACCAGAGGACTTGCAACTCAATCCTGGTTGCTTATTGCAAACGGAAAATAACGGCTGCAGACTCCTACCCACGGAAAGTCTTCTGAAGGACATGACCCGCTACTGCCTCAGCCAAATGATGCTTTAATTCGGCCGCAAGCTTCACTATACCAGATGGATTCATTGCCATTCGGCACGTTTTCAGTCATAATTGGCAAGGTCGTGATCACCATCACTGTGCCCATCCTCCTTCGACAAAGCATCACTGCTGCAAAAGTCACCATCATCATCCTGGTCCTAGTCGTCATCGTCCTCCTCTTTTTCCTCCTGCGTATCATTTTCGTCTTCATTGATACCATCACCCCCACCAAAAATCAGCATCATGTAAAGACAGCAGATGCTAATTGGTAGCAACCATACTGCCGTTATCGATTAACGTGTCACACTGCTTAAGGCATCCTTGAATGTTCTTTCCCAGTGCTCCTGCAAGACACACGCGAAAATTTCGTGCATCCTACTGAACGTGACATGTTACAATTCCTTTTAGCTGGTGGGCAGCCTGTACTTTGGGAGAGGATGCTTCCGGAGGTTTGAGGCCCGGTTTAGGGTTTAAGGGTTTTCCAGGGCTTCAAGTTGCCTTGCAAAAAAGCTCCTTCCCTCTTCCCGGGTACGGGAAATCGAGCCGGCTATTGGGGGCTTTCAAGCGAGAGGAAATTCTTGCGCAAGGCTTGGGGAGGGCGTCGAGAGGGTGTCCATCCTGACTGTGAAAAGTAGCAATCCTCGACATCAAAATACAAACAGAAAAAAGGCGCAACCGCGAGCGCACACATGCGGCAGCAATACAAACGCTCTTTTCAAGAGACAGCAACAACATGCTATAAAAGAGTCCTGTAACTCGGAAAAAACGGAATGCACAAATGCAGAATGCTCAAACGTACAAGACAGAATGCACGAGCATACACAAGAAAACGAACACACACACACACACACTCACACACACACAGACACAGACAGACACACTCGCACAGGCGCGCGGGCGCAAGCTCAGGCTTCCGTTTGGGTGTTAGAGTCAGAGCTTTACCCATAGGCCCCATAGTAGTTCCTTTTTGGGATTACCTAATAAGATTCTAAACATGAACCCCAAAAAGGAACTACTAGGGGGCCTACTTGGAGGTTCATGGGTAGTTATAAGTGGGGTTATAAGTCCCCTAATATGGGTTATAACTGTAGCTACCTTACTTATGACCTCACTTGTACTTAGGGGCTGAGTACCCTAGCCCAAAAAGGTTAACCTTTTGAATTCTAGTAGGATTATAGAAGCCCCAAAAGGTTAAAGGTTACCTACCCAGCCCCTAAGTATAACTACCCAGCAACCTCCAAGTATCGGTAGTCGGGGCTTTACGTTGCGTGAGGACGACACGATGCCGAGCCTGGTCCTCAGGACACGAGACACCAACATCACGAAACGCGCAAACTTAAACACTTAGCCCTAACCCCCCAGGTACCTACTATATAGGGTTTGGGGTTTAGGGTTTAGGGTTTAGGGCTTAGTACTAGAGGTACTAGAGCCCCTATCATAGGGCCCTATATAGTAGGTACCTGGCCGATTACGGTTAGTATATAAACCCGCACCACACCCCCCCAATACACCCTCCTTTAGCACTAACTCAACCACATCTCAACAGGAACAATTTCATAGAATCTTGAAGACGTAAACCGTCATTGCAACCCGTACAAGGCAGACAAGTGCCACTTTGGATGTAAATACTATGCACATCTCTCCGAACTGTTGAGGAGGCGGCTTAGCGAGGAGCGGCTTAGCGAGGCCACCGTACTGATGGAAGGTGTTCCACCCTCAAGAGCGGCGAAGGCTTGATTGGAGGCTGTATCTACTTAAAGGATCATGGGACTTAGTGATTAAGGTTGCTACTAGGGTAACTATACTTATAGCAACTTATAACCCCAACTAAGGTACTTATAACCATAAATACCAAGTCCCGTGATCCTCCAAGTAGAGTACGGGCGATAATACGAAAGCCGTTGAGTGGGGCCTTTGGGGCTTCAACGGATCGAGCTGAAGGCCATGCTCAGGTATTCGAAGTTAGGGTTTAGGGTTTAGGGTTTAGGGTTTAGGGTTTAGGGCGAACTTGACAGGTGACTCCGGGTTTTGATGCCACGACCATAGCTTGGCTTCAAGAACAGAAACAGCAACCTCGTTGGGATCTCCTACAGCCTAGACCCTACGCTGCTCTGCCATTTCGCACCTTTGCCACCACTGCAACCGCACTGATCTAGGAACCCCAGCTCTCATGAATCCGATGTCCAGGTCCAACGAGGATAAGGACATCGAGCACCGGGATCCTTTTCGAGGTGATTTGTCGAAGAGCTCAACAATGTCCTGAAAGAGTCTGGGTTTAGGGTTTAGGGTTTAGGGTTTAGGGTTTAGGGTTTAGGGTTTAGGGTTTAGGGTTTAGGGTTTAGGGGCGAGTCGAAGCTTTGTCTTCTAGACTTGGCTCAAGATCCGACGGTAAAACTCGTAATGGTGGCCAGAAAAGTACTGCACAAAGTAACTCGGTGTGCCCCGCCGCATAGAAACAACGTGGACATTGGCATCAAGAAAGTATGAGACTCAGAAACTACATGCATGTCAATGAATGTGTGCATGCGCCGGGTTGACAGTATAGGGGCCATATTTGTTCACATTATGGCCTGTTTAGCAATGTTTCCTCTGGCACTATCGACCCACAGCACCACCGGACCTTACAGTCAAACGCGGAAATCAAGACTTGTCAGCCAAGAGACCAGGAGCGTCCCTGCGGGCCCCCTTACAAACAAGGCTACCTTCTTCCTACCCTTCAAACTCCTGCATTCCTCCCCAGTACCCAAAACTGTGAGAACTACGGCTTTATCATGCCATATACCTAGGGCATGGTAATAACACAAAACCCGAAAATCCTGTAGGATTAACCATGGTACATGTCACAGTCTTACTATCTTTACCGATAGTGCAGGAACGCTGCCATCGAAGGTATCCTCACAAGTATCAGCCAATCGACCCCGACCCTAATGAGTGTCCTGGTGGTCTCGCATCTGGGCGAGATCTTTCGCCGTGAGCCTCTGATGGGAGTTTGTGTGGTCGTCTCGCGTATGTTAGCACCTATCAAGTTTAGGGTTCATCATTGATCTTAGGTAAAGTGACGAATATGCTAGGGTTTAGGCTGGGTGCTGTCTCTAGAACCCGAAGAGTCTTACACAAAAAGGACGTCCCGAATCGCAGAGTTTGGAGAACTTTAATCGGGCTCTGGTTCCCGGATTGAAACCGAAAGGGCAACATACAGGCTTGAAGAAGTAGACTCGTAGACCATCTACTTCCGTTGGCAGACAACTGCACATGTGTCTCGACATCGAAACTGACACGTGCCCTGTTATACACAATGCTGGACAAGACACGGTGCAATTTCAACAACCTTAATAGACAGTGCTGTCTTGAAGCTATTTATTGCGGAGAAGTCATAGCTCTGAAAACCCAAGTCAGACGTAGTGGCGGGCTGGCCTCAAATTTCTGTGACGATTGATGAGCCCTTCTCCATTTACAAGAGAAGCTTGTAGTGAAGTCACTGTCGAACACCACAAATACAAAACAAGCAGCTGAGGAACTTTAGCGTGGCATGCATGGCAGGCTTTCAAGACTGAACTGGCATAAGGGGAGACTATCGCCGGGTAGAAAGCCAGCTGTGCGGCCTGTCACAAGTGTCTGATTTTGCCTACTTGAGCAGAGTTTTTCTGTGCACTCGGCACGATGACAAGTATGTACCCGACAGAACCACTGAAGAGACTTTACCTTTAAGCCTTTAAACCGAGACTTTACCTTTGTACCGAGACCAATTTTCTCAAAGCGTTTCAGTGCCGTCGCGAAGCTGGTCGTCTCCCCAAGTCGCATCTGGATTCGCACCATAAGCGAGTAGCAACTTGGCAATCTCGAGGCCTCTGTTCAGAAGAAATAGCGTATCCTAAATCCACAAACCGTATATAACGAGGTCGAGATTGTACAAGCCCAGGGAAGTAGCTTCTCATTCCAGCAGACTATGCTTGCGCCATCTGCTGTCGCTGCGGTTACAGTCCCTGATATGTACTTGTGTACCAACGTCTATGTACCTACGTATAATGAATAGATTAGACTCCGGAACACCTCTAAACTCTACCCTAAACCCTAAGCCCCAACAAATTCGAGAGAGGCTTCTCAAACCTGAAACTCTTTCAGAAAGTCCAACTCTGCAACTCGGGTGGTATTCATGCTAAAGAGGGGCCTTCATAATGATAATAGGGTTTGGGACTTCCTTTATAGTATATTTATAATAAGGAACCCTAAGGAATAATATCTATTCCGACGACGACTGGTTGTAGGACTTCTCACTAGGCTCAGGCCTGAACTCGGGCCCTAGCGGCGGGGGCCATGAAGCCGAAGTTGTAGGATCCCCGACTGTATGGATCCAGCAAAAAACAGGTTGGGTTCTGAGAGAAACCCCTGACCCCTGATGCATAGACAAAACTTGCGCCTTGAGCTGTGCCATTGTAGCTCCTTTTCCGGGCTACCTTATAGGATCTGAAACACAAGCCTGGTAAAACCAACCGAAAAGGAATGGAGACCATAGCACAGCCGATCATAGCATAGGTGCTGCCATTGATGGCTGCCAGGTGCAACGGAGTCCCATTGTTCCTTCGGCGTGGCTTACACCATCGGGCTTCCCACATTCACATATGGGTAGTTCTCGAAATTAGGGTCCCCTTTTAAGTCCCCAACATAGTACGGCACCCTTATAAAAAGGGACCCTAAAAGGGACCCCTAGTTTACAGAACTATTCACATAGCCTTATAGTCATTTCTTTTTCTTTAACAAGCCAAGATCGTCACTTTAAGGCCCAAGTATATACCACTAAGGGTAGGCGTCAATGGTGTGCGTTGAGGCGCTTGAGCAATTTGGGGATCGCAGGGTTTCTTGGGGCTCTGTGGGGTATGCGAGGCTTACGTCTGCGAGGATCTGGTTTTGGGATGCTTACAGGTACAGAGCCAGGATTATGACTATTTTGAACCTCCAAATAATCCAATCCTTCTACTGTCAAATCTGCTTTTAACGGCCCTCCACCCCCCAATAGAATCTCGAAGGGTGATTTGGGTATTGTCAAGGGGAGTCCTGTCTCTCTGCTGGTTTCTTTTCGGGGTTCCTGCTCTTGCTCCTGCTCTTGCTCTTGAATCCCCAATCCAAAATGGGTTGAAAGTGATTCTGGGTCTGGCAGCTCGTGGCTCTACCTATAGTCTCCATTGCAGTTCCTTTTTTGGTTTAACCAAGTATATATTAAGGATTGTCTAAGGTAACCCCAACATGGAACTACAATGGAGACTACAAGTAGGTCTAGAGTTTAGGGCTTAGAGTTTAGGGATTAGGGTTCTTTCGGGCCAAGTGAGTTCGATCAGTAAGCATCTCTGAAGATGCATCGTAGTGTCAGGGCCTGAAGAAGAAAACAGGATTTTGCCAAGGAATATACCGAGATCGGGCACAGCTTATTCGTGACGTCCTACATGGGGTGCCAGGACTGTCTGTGTTTCAATCCTATATGGGGGTTTCCGAAAATAGGAACCCTGATATAGTACTCTAAATAGTAGGATCCTTATTATAAGGACCCCAAAATAAGGTACCCCTTATTTTCGGAAACTCCCATATACAAGCATGTGGCACTCGGCTTCTCTACCATGGTGCAAGTCCTCGTGGGTTCTTGCGGCCAGGCAGGGGGGGTTTGCGTTTTCGGTCTGTGCTACTAAGACCGACACTAGACAAACGCAAGATCTCCATCTGTTGGGGTCGTGCCTCTGAGGAAACTATTGCTGGTGGACATTCGAGTCCGAGTTGCGCTACTGCCAAGTTCCACTCCAGCTCAGAAGCGCAACCTGGCTTCGCAGAAAAGCAGAGACCAAGCTTCTGTCGCGACATTCCCAAGAATCCTGGACTCGCTGGTACAGTCGCTATGATCATCCCCACATGACTCTACTACTAGTCCCCCAGTGCAGTTTTTGGGTCCATGCCGTCAGGAAGGATATGCGGCAATAACAGAGTGCTCACTGCCACACGAAATGGCTTACCAAATCGCAGAAGCAGGAAGGCCTGCTCCTTCCAGCCCATGTGCAAGCTGTGCGTTATTTGTCATAAGCTAAGGACAGTACCTTAGTCGTCATCCTAATTTGTGTACTCGGCCGAAGCAGTGGCTGAACTCAGGCTTGACAACTTTTGTAGGTATACAACGTGGCACTGGATTGAAGCTCCGGCTATGTGGGGCGGTCCTGATGAGCGGTTCTCTCAACTTCAGAAGGAACCATCATATCATCACCGACCCATGTATGGGGTTCATTCATGAATGCAGCACATTCTCTCCTGTGACTTTGATGTTTGGCCATGCCACCCATGGCGATTTTCTTCTTGCTTCCCCAGCTGAGCATCGAGTGCAGACCTGGGTACATGACCAGATTGAGAACAACAGAGCGGCAGCGTCGGCATCGTCAATACCATCACCCTCACCCCCAGCACCAGCACCAGCACCAGCACCAGCAGCAGCAGCAGCAGCAGCAGCAGCAGCAGCAGCAGCAGCGGCAGCAGCAGCCCCACCGCCAGCGCCAGCACCCGCACCCGCACCCGCACCAGCATCTTCATCACCATCATCTTCACCAAGTTATTCATCATCCTCGTTATCCTCATCCTCATTGTCATCACCGTGACCGTCAACATCACCACCACAACCATCATCACCATCATAATCAACAGTGTGGTCACTGTGACTGCCATCATCATCACCACCACCACCACCACCACCAGTATCACCACCATCATCACCGTCACCGCCTTCATCATGGCCATCATCATCGCTATCATCACCATCACCATCATCATCACCATCACCATCATCATTATTATCATCATCACCATCATTCGAACACGTGGTCTTACCCACACTCACATACATCTGAAAAAAGGAACATATCGGTGTTCTCAAGCGACCACGGTTCCACTGCATGTGCCTTGTATTTAGTGGGCGTGTTGCCTGTGACGTAGAATTGTAGAATATGAACCAGAAACCCCGCTAGTCCTGAACCCAATAGCCAATATTTCTGCGACACCCTACACTCTACAACTTGAGCTGCACCAAACCACAGCTCCAGACGCTTAGCCCGAAGCTTTCGGATTCGACCTTGCGACGAAACCTAAATAAACATCCGACGCCCCAGGTTCTGAGCCGTGAAGTCTCTCAGGGTACGTAATATAGGGGCCTGAATAATTAGAATAGGGTTTTGTAGTATATTACAAAATAAAAAACCACCAAAATTCCGTGTATCGGTAACTATCTAGGTCCCCTACATTACTCGAAAGCCCTGCCAGTGAGCTGTCCGAGTCGCATCCCTCCGAGGAGCCTGCGAGATTTGGATCTGCCTTCGCCTGCTTTAGGGGTTCAGAGTTCAGGGTTCAGGGTTCAGGGTGTAGGGTTTAGGGTGTAGGGTTCAGGGTTTAGGGTGTAGGGTTTGGGGTTCAGGGTTTAGGGTTCAGGGTGTAGGGTTTAGGGCTTAGGTCTTTAGGGTTTATGGTTCAGGGCTTTAGGGCTTCAGGGGTTTAAGGTTCAGGGCTTTAGGGTTCCGCGTTCAAGATTGTGAGCTCGGGGATAAAATGGATAACAGACTTCCGGGTGGTCCTGGTAAGTGGGAGTAAGTGGCTGGAGGTCAATACGCTCAAATTGGGACTTCTGGCAACCACGGAAGAGTGCGGTACTATTGCGGCTGCTGCTGCTGCCGCTACTGCTAATACGACTACGGCAACTGATGCTAAGGTTTAGGGTTTAGGGTTTAGGGTTTAGGGTTTAGGCTAATGCTTACCGCTCCTGATCCTGCTTCTGCTACCGCTGCTCCTACTGCTACCTTTGCTGCTTCTGCTTCTGCTACTACTACTCCGCGTCCTCATCCTCCTCCAACTACTACAACTGCAGCGTACAGCTACCGCTACGGCAGTGGCTACTGCTACCACTACTGCTTCTGCTCCTGCCAACTGCCATTGCTACTACTGCTGCTACTACTACCACTGCTGCTACTACTACTGCTACTACTGCTACCACTACTACTACTACTACTACTACTGCTGCTGCTGCTGCTGCTGCTGCTAGTACTACTGCTACTCCACCTCCTTCTGCTGCTAAGGCTGCTACGACTGGCACTACGACTCCCACTCCTGCCACCTCCAACTGTGCCACTACGACTCCCACTCCTACCATCCCCAAAGGATCCAATGTACCTATATAGTAGAATGTAGGGTTTCTATATCATGAATTACTATTATGACTTAGGGAAGTGTCCCCCATAACAGTACATAGGACCCTTTGGGATCGCCTTCAGCATCCTCTCAGCGTGACTTGGGTCAGCGTTGCAGATGCTCGTCATTGCCAGGGCCGTGGCTCCGACGTAGCAGAATCTCAGGGATGGGTTTAGGGTTTAGGGTTTAGGGTTTAGGGTTTAGGGTGTCGTAGGGTTTAGGGTTTGGGGTAGTTTTGGGATGCTTTGGGAATCTCAGGCTCTTAAAAAACTGTCGGTTCCATAGTCTGATGCTACGCAGTCCACCGGGGTCTACCGTCGCTCCAATGTGGAGGTACAGCCGAGTACAGGTTTTAGAGTCTGTAGGGTTTCCTCAGAAACGGATATGTCATAGGCAGGGTGCATATCCACATCACGCCGTTTGTTGGGAGTAAGGCTATGTCTCGGCTTCGGATGAGGGATCAGCGGTATTGTGCTCAGGTAGTGTTGTGGCGCAGTACTCGGGCTCACGATGCTACATGGAAAGGCTTAGGGGTTAGGAAAGGGGTGGTGATAGGTAATAGGTACGAAAGGGTAAACTGCCCCAGCATGCTCATAAGCCACTGTACGGCTTATCGAACTGTTTGGATGTTCGCTGTGTATATAGAAATGGCTATGAAGAGCCAAATCCAGAATATGCTATGAGTTGTCCACGCTAACTTGTACGATATGGTTTAAGGCCATCTGGTATTCGTGCTTCTCAAGTCAGATAGAAACGAAGTTTAGGATACATTTCTTAGCATCGTGTGCGATGGAGTATTTCCGGCAAAGCCGACGTTCGAGTTGCTCTACTATGCACGTCTGCTGGAGGCGGCAAACCAGAAAGTATTCTTCTGGGACTTCTACTGTTGCTGTCTTAACCGGAACGGCACAATCCGCGCTAAAACATCGCAAAGTACTGAAGACGGGGAGAGGGTGCCTAAATCCCAGAAACCCGAAAACAGACAATCATATAACTATACTCTTACATGCAAGCTTCTAATCTACTATGTTGATTTGAGATTATCACACAAATGACCCCAAGAAACATAAAGGGTTCCGAAAATAAGGTACCCTAATATAGTACCCTAAATAGTAGGATCCTTGTTAAAGGACGTCAAAACAAGGTACCCCCTAATTTTCGGAAACTCCTATATGGGAGTTTCCGACAAATAGGGTACCTTATTTTGGGGTCCTTATAACAAGGATCCTATTATTTAGGGTACCATAGTAGGTCCCCCATTTTCGGAAACTCCCATATGGCATCTGAGCTTCGCATCCGGATTGACCCCATGGTCCAGCAGGATTTGAGTTACCCAAGGGTTCGGCGAGAAAGCTCCCACGTGGAGAGGGTTGCTACCTTCCCAAAGGGCACCCTAAACCCTAAACCCTGAACCTATGTACGTTTATAGGGTTTATAGGGTTTAACTTAGGGCTGAGGATGTCGGGTTTCTCTATTGGGAATTACCGATGTGATTTGGGAAAGTATCCTCCATAACAGTACATACTGCTCTTGATATAAACCCTGCATTGCCCATACTAAGGAATAATATACCATAGTTCCCATAGTATAAGGTCCTTAAAGTAACGCAGGATTTATATCATCAACAGTAGGACATGGGCCTTCGTCATCACAGTGGTCGATACGCGCATCATGGGCCAAAAGCACTTTCATAGCTGGGGCATTGCCAAAGTATCCAGCTATGGAGAGGACAGATGAGTTGTTCATGTTCTTGACAAGATCCATTGATGCCCCCCAATTCAGAAGCTTCGTGACAGCCTCTGGAGTCGATAGCATGGAAGCCATAGACAAGGCGCTGTGGCGACCATCGATGTGAGCATCTGGCATGTTCCAAGTGATGACCTGATTTACGTCTGCCTGCTTCTCGAGAAGCTGCGTCATGACATCCAAGTTGCCCTCGATACTTGCCAAGATCAATGGTGTCAGGGCTGTGCCAAGACAGAAGCAGCTTGGTGTGTCCAGCTGGTATCTGTTTAAGAACTCTGAAAGATTTTCGCCATATTGACAGCCTTGGAAACCTCGCGCTTTTGGCACGAGCGCGCTGTAGAAACGCCATTTGTCCTTGTCACCCTGCTCCCACAAGCTCTGACACTTCATGTCCATCAGCTGGCCTGTCACCTCCCGCACAACATCACGATCTGCATCCAAGGTGAAGTTGCCTGACAGACACCACAAACTGTTTCGTGGATGGTTTGGACTACGCCCGGTCGCTTACGCAGGATGTCAGAGGAGCTGAGCAGTTTCTACTGCGAAATGATTCAACCAGCCTAGCAAGACACTGCAGAATCTTCGCAAGTAGACATCCAATCATACAATTCGTAGTAGCCGCGGCAGGAGCAGCCCCAGCATGATCATGTTCGCTTGCTGCAGCTGCAGCTGTCGCGTTGTCGTTGCGATTGGCGGCAGAAGTGACAGTTCTGTAAGTAGTCGTAGTACCAGTAGCAGTAGTAGTAGTAGTAGTCGTCGTCGTCGTCGTCGTGGTGGTAGTAGTAGTAGTAGTAGTAGTAGTAGTAGGTAGCAATGGTAGTAGTAGTAGTAGTCGTCGTCGTCGTGGTGGTGGTAGCAGTAGAATTAGGTAGTAATAGCAGGTACTAGTAGTCGTAGTACCAGTAGCAGTAGTAGTAGTAGTCGTCGTCGTCGTCGTCGTCGTCGTGGTGGTAGTAGTAGTAGTAGTAGTAGTAGTAGGTAGCAATGGTAGTAGTAGTAGTAGTAGAAGTAGTAGTAGTCGTCGTGGTGGTGGTAGCAGTAGAATTAGGTAGTAATAGTAGGTACTGCGTGGTATTAGTAGTAGGTACTGCGTGGTATTAGTAGTAGTAGTAGTAGTAGTAGTAGTAGGTAGCAATAGTAGTAGTAGTAGTAGTAGTAGTAGTAGTAGTAATAGTAGTAGTAGTAGTAGTAGTAGTAGTAGTAGTAGTAGTCGTGGTGGTCGTGGTGGTGGTGGTGGTGGTGGTGGTCGCAGCAGTCCTGGGAAGTGACTAGCAGCAGCAGTAGCAGCAAGCCCCTAAACCTTAAACCCTAAACCCCTAAACCCCTTAACCCCAAAACCCTAAACCCTAAACCCTAAAACCCTAAACCCTAAACCCTCCTGAGCCCTGCAAAGGGTGCGCCTTCGTCCGGCCAAGCTTTGATCCAATCCGGCCCCGCTGTCACCAGAAGCCTTGTGGGTGCTGATACCACCACGAGACCTGGGTTTGTGTCTGGTATTCAGGGCTTAGGGGTCGGGCCCGGCACAGTGTGATCGGCTGAGATGCATGATTTGAGTGTAGCTGATCGCAGCAAGAGCCCGAGTTCCTGGAGATACACCGAGCCTGCATAAACACAAGCAGACCTTTGAAGCCCGAGTCTCAAAAACTCGGGGTCTCAAGTCTCAAGTCCCCTGCACCCTGAAAAACACAACCTAAACCCCTAAACCCCTAAACCCTAAACCCCTAAACCCTAAACCCCTAAACCCTAAACCCTACACCCTAAACCCCTAACCCCCTTGCGGTGCAACTCGAGAAGCTCTTGTCGTTACCTGACAGCTTTGTCGCGAGGCGCTCCAACCTGCGACTTGCAGGTTTCGCTGAAGTGCTTCAGAGGGCTTTTGTCGGTTTAGGGTTTAGGGTTTAGGGCTTATAGGGTTTAGGGTTTAGGGTTTAGGGTTTAGGAGTTTAGGGTTTAGGGTTTATAGGGTAAGTTAGGGTTTAGGGTTTAGGTTCCATGCACAGGACTTCACAATAGCATAGGCTCCAGTGCCTTCTCAGGAAGTCTCTACCCATAGGCCCCATAGTCGTTCCTTTTTGGGATTAACTAATAGGATCCTAGGTCCTAAATATAAGCCACAAAAAGGAACTACTACGGTCTATAGGGAGGCGCGAGTCCTCCAAACCCGGGTACGCAGGAAATATGTACCCGGGCCGTGAACCCACGCCTGTGCAAGATTGGCGCTGGAACAGGTAATGTAGGGCTCTAACAATTGCCTACACTACTTTTAGGGGTTCCTTATAACTATAGTATACTGGGCCCTAAAACCCTATAGGCCCTATTCTGATTATTAAGGCCCCTACATTATGGCACAGGCCTTTTTTTCCTTGCAGGACACAATCACGTGATGTCTGACAGCACAGCAAGTAAGCAGAACATCTTTGCAGATCCTCATATTATTCGCAAAAATCGCACGCAGTCAGGGCCATGTTGAGGGAACTTATTCCAGAAGTTCGGTATAGAGAATTAAACAATCACTAAAATAACAATACGAATACTAGTTGTTCTTATGATAATACTCATTGCAAGCCAGGATGGACACCGCAAGCAAGCGGAGCGTATTCTGAGACTTCTTCCTAAATCGAGATCGAAAGCATGCTTACCCTAAGGGTCTATGTGCCCAAAAGGGTTCAGGGTTTAGGAGTCTTAGGGTTCTATATAATGGTACTATTCAATTAGGTTTACAATCAGGTACTTTGGTTACGGATTGTAGTGATCTAGGTTAATAGTATATACTTTGGCATTTTGGAGCGGAAGTATATGCTATTTGGGCACATGGATCCTTAGGGTGACGCAGCAAGCAAAGACTGACTTCCTGCAAATTCCCTGAAAGCAGAACTCCAAAGCCCTAAACCGCAAAAGGAGGATCTCAAGAATCCCATGCCGGACCAAGAGTCACTTCCCTCTCCAAATTCTGGGGACTTCTGGAGGGGTTTGCATGTTAGTCGGGGCTTCGCACTGTTCGTCCCTCTTGGAGCTTGGAACATCGATTGCGCTTGGAGCCTGAAGCTTCAGTAGATGATGCCTTTTACATTCACGGAACACACAAGACCAGCTTCAAACGATATGACCATCTACGAATACATACGAGTTGTAGTTATATTGTAGCAAGCCTAGACACTAAACGGCTGTTGTAGTACAACATTTCTTAAACCTGCTCGCTCATCCGGCCCCAACATTTCCCTTTGTCTGCCTGCACCATCCGCGGTTGCTCCATGTGCGCTGGCTGATGGTATGGTGAGTGTCAGAGTGCTTGATGGCAGGCGCTAAAACCAAGGTGAAATCTGCAATGTCACAATAGGCGGGAATGGAATTCACCACCGCCTGTATATCAGGTGTATCCTTGCCTGGTGATGTTCCACACTTCTGCGGGCAGCCGAAGTAATCGTACCAGAAATCCCACTCAAGACAGCTCAGTTGATCTGTAGCACTGGGCATGGACAGCTGGAAGCCGTTGATCGCCGAAATACAGTCCATCTGCATCTGTGCTTTCCCACCAGCAAGGTTCATCAACGCGTGTTGAAGGACGCTGAATTGCTTGAACTCGGGGTCTGGATGGGTCAGCCCAGCCCACTGATGTGAGACTACAACCACTTTCCGGGTATGCCCAGGTCTCCATTGCTGCAACCTTGGCATTGTGAGTCAGGTTACGACGAGAAAAGCATCTCCACTGATTCGTCATGTAGCTTGCCATGTATATTCTATACTTGGGCATGGTGCACACATAGATACATGCATACAGGCATCCATGCATGCATACATAGATAGGTACATCTGCAAATACATAGGTTCATGCACGCAGACACAAGCACGTACGTACATGCACACGTGCATGCAGCCTACATGCATACTGCATGGATGCATACAGGCTCCAACCTGCCCTCCTGCCTAGCGGCCAGCCTACCTACCAAACTACCCACCTACCCACTATTTACATGTGGATTCATGCAGCTGTTTACACTTGTACATATATACATACTATAACATATATATATATATATATATTTTTTTTTTTAATTTATTTATGTGCATATGCTCAGGCTCTGAATGTTCGCCGAGTGCTGAAAAGTTCCTCGGGCTTTGGGCTTATGGTTGAGGAACCAAGATTTTGGGATCAGGGAGTAGGGTGTGCAGCTTAGGGTGATGGATTCAGGGTGCAGGCTTTACAGCATTAAGGTTTACGGTTTCGGGCAAATGCTGTTCAGACTTCCGGCTCCCCAAATCGATCCATCCTCATAACAGCCGGCCCAAAAACGATGTCCGCCAGTTGGCACGCGTCCGGTGTGGAACCCGAGCGCTGGGTCCTAAACCCTATCAAGCGCAGGAGGGACGAGGAGAGAGGGACAGAGAGACAGAGAGGGCGAGAGAGACAGAGAGAGAGCGAGAGCGACACATAGTGTCTGTGTGTGTCTGTGTGTCCATGCGCGTTTGTGCGTCCTAGGGCTGCCATGCCGCTATTGCCTGCAGATGTACATGCACATAAACGGAATACATCTGATATATGCGTACTTGCAAATGCTTTCAAATCCGAAGCAGCTTTCCAATCTTCAGCAGCTCCTCGTGACAGGGCAGTGGGTCCTGCAGGCATATACGTACCGTTTTCTCAGAGCGGCTTCTTTCCACTACCAGCTCTGTATGTGTACTCATGTATCTATAAGTCAATCAACCAGTACATGTGTGTAACGAGATGTATATATATATATATACATATAAATTTAGAGAGAGAGGATATATACATATATACACATAAACATATACATATACATATACATATACATATACATATATATATATATAAATGTGATTTTTGTATAATACACATGTATGCAGATGCATGCAGGCAGGCATGGCTGCATACCTGAGTTCCAACCCATGAGGTAACCGACCCGAGCCGATCCTGTCGGAGCCTACCCTAACATCCATGGTGCTTAAGCTTCACCTGACTGCCATGCACTCTCATACTGTGCAACAAATTGTCAACCGTGGTAGAATGTGATAACGAACAGAAAATAACTACGGGTGAACGAAAGCCTAAGTTCTCGTACGCTCACTCTGGGGTATACCGTTCCTGCAACGAAACACTCGGCAATCAAATAACGTTGACATATATGATTCACATGATCAAGTTCATCTCCTGGGGGCTTCCTTGCCAAAGAGCGCGGGTCTTGAGCGCGATTTTGGAGCTACATGCAGCCACTTATGATATCTGGCGTTTAAGCATCAGGGCTCACAAGCCCTAAACCCGAAATAGTTTAACCTTAACTTGTGAAGAGGCTGCATGGCGGGGGAGCCTAACATCTGCAACCAAGCCCCGTCCTCAAGTGACAGAATGTCATGACCGCGGATGAGCCACCTTGGGGTTTATAGCGTTTACGGTTTGGGTTTTGGGTTGAGGTCAAGCGACAGCAGCCCGAAACCCGGTAATATGGGGCTATCTGAGCACCATTAAAGAAAACCATTACTAATAACTCAAGGCCCTACACTCGAAAACCTTGAGGTATAAACTTGTAAACCTTAAACGGGTGGCTGCAGGGCATCGTATCATAAAGGTTTCTTGAAGAGCTCTGCGAAGTCGCTTGAAGTTGCAGCAAGTCCGCTTCGGGAACTTACATCCCCCAAACCTAGAACCGATGTCGATACAGATATCAAGCGCCACCTTAGAAACCCTAAACTCTACAAATCCTCGTACCATACCTATATATATATATATATAGATATATATATATATATAGATATATATGCATACATATATACATATATACATATATATACATATATACATATATGAATATATACATATATACATATATACATATATACATATATACATATATACATATATACATATACACATATATACATATATACATATATGAATATATACATATACATATACACACGCACACATTTTCAGGGTTCCTTTATCTGCTTTTCCTGCCACAGTTAGTTGTATTGGGTCCAAGTTGTTCTAAAATCCGAAGGTTCCCGCAGAGTAAAAAAGACGCAACCTCCCAACCACCGTCTGCTGCAGCATACACACGTGATGCCTGGGTCCAGGCTTTGGGCAGCAGCTCCCGCGGAAGCAAAAATTCCAAACCCAGGCCCAAAACCCAAAACCCTGAACCCTCAAGCCTTAAACCCGCAAAGCAACCTCAAAAATGGACCCCAAACCCTGAACCCTCAAGCCCTAAACCGGCAAAGCAACCTCAGAAATGGACCCTAAACCCTGAACATTGAAAGTGGGCCACCCTACACCCTAGCAAAGCCCGAAGCCCAAGTCTTTAAAGCCCTCCAACCCCCAAAACCCTGTTTGGGTTTAGTTTTTCGGGTTTAGGGTCCAGGGCTTTGGGGTTTAGGACTTGGGGTTTAGTGCTTAGGGCTTACATTTTAGGGTTACCCCACCCCCCCCCCTACATTACCCTAAACAGCATCCCAACAGCAGGCCAAGAGCAGTGGCACCCCACCTGGCCGATGGCTACCCGCCGAATTTGGGGGCTATCAAAACCTGTGGGTTTTGAAATTCTGAATCCAAAACCCTAAACTCTAAACCCTAAACCGCTCTGAACCACGATCTGGTTTATGCTTAAGTCTCAAAGCGCAGGGCTTAAACGGCTTGCGGAGTTTGAGGTCTTCGGGCCCTCAGGTTTGGGGAAGGTTTGAGGTTTGGGATTGCAGATTTTTGGGTTTAGGAGAGAGAGTTTTTGGTTTTGGGATTTTAGGTTTAGGGTTCAGGGTCTAGGATAGAGGGTTTCAGGGTTCAGGGTTTGGGGTTGAGGGATTTTAGGTTGGGGTTCAGGGTTTTGGGTTTTTTGGTTTTGGGATTTTAGGTTGGGGTTCAGGGTTCAGGGTTCAAGGTTTAGGGTCTAGGGTTTAAGGTTCAGGGTTTAGGGTTTAGGGTTTAAGGTTTAGGGTTTAGATCAGAGTGTCAGGGTCATGATGTTCCAACTTTACGGCTTTTACCTGTAGGTCTCCTGCGATCCACAGCACAGAGGTGTGAGCAAGGTTCTCGAAGATCCTCTTACTACCCTAAAACTGTATAGATGCATGTGTCATCCGTGTACACTCGCGTAGAGCACCAATTCAGCAACAGTCTTATGAAACGCGAAACTAAAACGCTGACGTTGTTAGAGATTCCAACGCCCTGTGCACCTTGTATGGGATCCAGGTATATTCCTTAATTAATGAAGGGGAGGGTTTTGGTGTCTGTAGGTCTAAACTCGAAGACCCTGACGCTTCCAACATAACGGGCCTGAAAGTGTAGTAATACTGCATTGCGATTCTCCTGCTTTCCCTGTTATATTGACCGTATCGGAACCACCAAAGCAAAAGTCGATTTATTCAGGCCTATCCTTATGAGCCTTAACCCTAAGCACCCTCATAAAGCCCTGTGGAACCCTACTGGAACCCTGAAACCCCAAACCCTAAACCCTTATGAAGCCCTGCGGAACCCTGAAAGGAGCCACCAAAGACCAAGGGTTAGAGTGTGGCGCCTACTAGCGGGTTTAGGGTCTAGGGTTTGATCGTGGGCATCTTTCAAGAGATGGTCATTGGTGTCAGAAGTGGTCGCGACTACGACTTTGATGTGGACAACGCTGATCCAGAGAACTTCGTCTTGAAGATCGGTGTCCACACTTGTGGTGGAGATGACATGTGCGAGGTCTTCTTTGATAACCATGACCCCGAAGACCCTAAACCCTAAACCCTAAACCCTAAACCCTAAACCCTAAACCGTTGATTCAGCTTGAGTTTACCCCACAGTTCGTTGGTATAAGCGAGGCTTTGGGGTTTAGAGTTTATGGTTTCGGTTCTAGGGTTTGGGGTTCGAGGTTTGGGCTTTGGGGTTGTAGGTTTCAGAGCCGTGAGAACTACCCTAAACCCTAAACCCTAAACCACAAACCCTTGTTCGTTCCCTAGGATCCTTAATGCGAAATTTGCCGTACAATCGTTGGTTCCTCAGGAATCCTTGGGTTTAGGGTTTTGGGTTTAGGGTCTAGATAACCTTCCGGTTCTTACCGTAGCGTTCACTTCTGCCAATTAGTCCTTAATTCTTCAAAGGCATTTTTATGTCACTGCTGTGGTGTAGCCCAAAACCCTTTTCTGGTTATGAAGGCCCCTAAAAAACCTGAGCCCTAAACCCTAAACCCTACCTATATTACTAAGGTTCCTGAACCCTAAACCCCAAACCCTGAGCCCTAAACCCTGAACCCTAAACCCTAAACCCTAAACCCTAAACTCTAAACCCTAAACCCTAAACCCTACCTATGCCACTGAGGTTCCTGAACATGACCATGCACAAACTCGTCGAGATGCCTCGGGCCTACTCTGGCCAAAAGGCGGGGGCTCTTTCCCCAAAGCTCTAAACCCGAATTCCACCGCTTGGGGTTTTAGGGTTTAGGGTTTAGGGGTTTAGGGTTTAGGGGTTTAGGGGTTTAGGGTTTATGGTTTAGGGTTTAGGGGTTTAGTGTTTTAGGGTCTAGGGTTTAGGGTTTAGGGAGCCCCGAACCCAGAACGTTTGAGTTAGGCGATGCTGGAGAACCCAGAAAGGCGTTTCTGGTTTGGGGTTTTGGATTTTGGGCTTGGTGCTTGGGGTTGGTGTTGTTTGAATAGGGTGTTATAGTTTCCTTTGGGCTTTAGAAGACTTCATACTGAACTGCGGCCCTATAGCCCTAAGACCTAAGCCCCAACCCTAACCCCTAAATCGCCTAACCCCTAAACCGTTAGTAGCAGTTGAATAAATCTCATATTGAGGCCATATAAGACCCTAATAATAACCTTATTATAGACTGTTACTCTCATGGGGGGCAGTGCTCAACCTAAACCTTCAACCCTAAACCCT
>CAJNDV010033812.1:5471-18978 GCA_905221635.1 Symbiodinium sp. CCMP2456
GGTTTAGGGTTTAAAGTTTAGGGATAACGAAGCTTGACTTGGTGGGTTCCCGGAAAACCGCAGAGCGCTTGATGAAGGAACAGATCGTACAGCGTGTTAAGGATCCCTCCATGGTCTTTTCTAGGCTGGGTTCTGTCCTTAGCTTTGTGGTTTAGGGCTTAAGACGTCTAGTTTGAGGTACTTTCCTCAATTTTCTAACCCTAAACCCTGAACCCTNNCCTAAACCCCAAACCCTAAATCCTTTATTAAAGGGTTCCTGGGCTATTGAATTTGAGGGTGAAGGATCCTCGGGGATGAGGGCTTTTCGGCTCGAGTTCAGCCTAAAACGGATGGCCCTTTTTGCAACGTTCGAACTAAGTTGGCCCCTTTAGGGTTTAAGGTTTTAGGACGGATGGCCTTTTTTGCAACGTTCGAACTAAGTTGGCCCCTTTAGGGTTTAAGGTTTTAGGGTTTAGGGCTTTAGGGTTTAGTGGCAAATAAGACCCCTAGTCTTAAACCCAGTAAGGGAGAGGATAAAACAACAAAAGTAGAACTTCTATATCATAGGTTGCGCGCTCTAGCGTTTGCGAACTAGAGGCTGCATATATGGGTTGGGGTTCGGGTTCAAGAGAGCAGCCTCCACATATTAAGAGTTGCTTTAGCATGTCCTTGCAAAGGTACAGTACTTAAAGGATCATGGGACTTAGTAAGTAAGGTTAGTAGTCCCTTAAATGGGGTTATAAGTATAGTTACCTTAGTAATAACCCCACTTACTAAGTCCCATGATCGCTTAAGTAGGCCTCTTGGGCTACAGGTTGGGGTTTAGGGTCTAGGGTTTACGGTTTAGGGCTTAGGGTTTAGGGTTCCTAAACCCTAAACCCTAGCCCCACACCGCCTTATTCGTCTCCTACACATCTTGGGGGCCGTTCCTCAAAAGACATGGTTTACACTGACACAGGAACAAAAATCGGCCAAGTCGCAAGGAAGGGAAACCGCGAAATCCCAAAACCCCAAATCGTAAATGAAGCCTAGATCCGAACACTCGAAGCTGTAAAACCGCTGGACCCTATGAACCCCATATAAATCCCGCCCGAAACCTCCCCCCCAGCAATGGCCTCCTTGAACCGGGAATTTTCCACTGCGGGGGAGCTCTCCTCCTCTGGTTGACTCGCGTTGAAGCCATTTGGGGCTTGATCTCAAGCCTAAGGTCTTCGAGTCTATCTAGGATACATGAACAGCTGAGGTTTCAAGTTTAGGGTCTTCGAGCTTATTTAGGCTACATGAACAGCTTTAATCAACCCGAAACCCTAGATCATGGATGACAGCTTCCATCCGACCCAACATGCCGCAAACAAGAACTTAACAGAAAGCTAGAGCGCAATGCTCAACACTTTTGTCTGCACAGCCATAACTCAAGGCCTGCGGTGAAGCGCAACTGATGCACAGCATGTGCAATCTAAAATGACGTGTCAGCCCACCATTATGTTGTGCGCTGAACACTCTCATGCCTTGCTTTTCAAGCGGCATTGACTTTGCTTGCCAGCATCCAGGATTTCTTGTTCTTCCTGAATCTGGTATTGATTCGTGGCTAAAAGACTGAGCATGGGCTCCATGTGGGCCCCTTCGAATTTTGTGAGGCTGTCAGCCGGATTTCGGTTGTGGGGAACCCATCGAGCTCGGCCACGAACTGTCTGAAGGGATTCTCGTATCACCGCAAGCTCCAGCACGGAGCGGTCGTCGTCTCCTTGTGCTTGTTCACTGTGAATGCTGTCGTAGAGGGACTTCGCGTCGATGACAGCCACGGACTGGGGGTCCTTGTAGGCTCTGCATTCATCAGCGATCACCGTTGCTTGGCCACGAGCTTCTTGTTCATCGTAGTCGTCTTCGATCATGTCCTTCGGCACGAAGTCGGAGTTCACGAGGCTATTCCACATAGCTACTTGGCGTTCCAAACTGCCGAGGGCCGTGGAAAGAGCGATGCTTTCACAGAGCAACGTGTTTCCGGCCTTCCTCCGAAGTTTCCGTGAGCGCCATGCCACGATGCCCATTGGCGCTTTCTGACCAGCGTTCAAGCTCGGGGTCGTCGTTCCTTGCAACCATCCATGTTGTGGTTTCGTCTTTCCTGAAGGGTCGTGAGCACTATCAGAAATGACAAAGTGCCGAATCGACTCCTCCGGGATGGACGGAATGACCATGGTGATCTTGTAGCTCTTCAGCTGGTCCAGGACGTGGTTGAGGTCGTACAAATCCTTGATAGACGGAGTCGGAAATTTCGAAGCTAAGATGGAGGCCGCTGCAGCAACGTCCGGTCGTCCTTCTCTTGACACCCAGTTGAGACATGCCAAAGCCGCTCGGTATTGGGTGATTTCTCCTTCTTGCAGCGGTGTCGTCGGGGCATTTTTGACCAACACTCGTCGTTTTATCATCACTGGCTTCATGCGGTTCACGACGTAGTCATTCATGGTGTGGCCAATGCTGAAGTCGGCATACTGTAAAATTCTCCGACCACTGTACCCCGTTCCCTGCTCCACTTCTTGAAGACGAACCACCTTGCCAAAGCGAAAAGTCTTTTCGAGAATTGTCATTCTCCGTCGGTGTTCTTCATCTCCCGCTTCCAGCAAGTCATCCACTTGGATAACTATCACTCCTCTCGTCTTTTCCGAAGTCGAGCTCGAGGGCGTAGAAGAAGTCGTAGAAGACCTTGCGGAAGAGGAGGTTGCAAGAGCTTTGGTTGAAGAACGCGTCGAAGGTGTCTCTTGGCCTTTCGAGGTTCCGTTTTCATCTTCTTTTGTGCACGGAGTGGGACGAGCAGGAAGGGTGAGCACGCATCGGTCGTAGGGATTAAGTTTGTACCCCAACTTCAGCAAGACATCCAGTAACGATCTTCTCCACCAGGAAGGCCCCGACACGAGCCCGTATACTTCCGTATGAAGAAGTATCAACTGCTCCTCGGAGCAGTTGGGAAAAGGCATGTCCGATGGCATTGAACATGCTAGCTTTTGAGAGCGGGTGGTAGGCAACGCTTGCGTAAACGCAGCTTTTGCATCCTTGACCAGAGCGGCCCATCTCCTGGAGGCAATGAGTTGTAATGACAAGTTCACTGCAAGCGAAGTCGGAGTAGGAGCACTCCTCTCGATGCTGTGCAGCATTGGATCTTGCCATCCTACTACGCACCAGCGGGATTTTGGAGCAGCTCCGCAATCTTTGCCTTCCACGTACGAGGAAGGATCGAAGTCTTCCGCCAGGGCTGTGAAGGCTTCCGTAGGCTTCCATCGATCTACGAACCTCGATTCCAGAACGAACTCGGGGTGCTCCTTCCGGAACCGTCTGCTCTCCTCCACCGACATGATGGTGATGGCCCCGCTTTCCAGCAATGACCGAATCTCCTTTTCTCTGGCCTTTTGGAAGTGGCTTCGCTCTTGTCCTTGCAACTTCTTGAAAGTGATTTGTCCAGGAGACTTCTTGGTCATGAAGAACTTGCGGTCCTGGAAGCTGTACACTGCCATTCCATCTTGAAGCGCAAAGGTTCTTTTTGACTTCGCGGATGGCTTGGAGCTTCCCGAGACCTTGTCTTTCCACCACGTGGCTCCATCGTCCTCTTTAGTGAAGTCTCCCGTCTCGAAGAAGTGGGATGTTGTACGCGACGGTGAGGGCCATGGACCTGGTGCCTGCGAAAAAGGATACGGCATTGGTCGTGAACTGGTACTCGACGTCGGCAAAGGCCCGAAATGTACGTGTCCATCTGGAAGTTCATCTACTCGAACAGTGCGTCGTTGACTTTGCGCCCCAGAGGTGCTTTCAGCCCTTTGCTCATCCTGCATGATGACATCGGAACCCTCTGTGACCTGTGATCTGGCATCTACGCCATGGACCTCAGACTCTGCTCGCATCCTGGAATCATCTAAAACCACGGGTGGAGCCACTGTACTAGATCGTCGAGATTCCAACGTAGGTGGAGCTGCTGTACTAGATCGTCGAGATTCCAACGTAGGTGGAGCTGCTGTGCTCGGACGCCTGGAACCCTCTCGTGGTGGAGCCACTGTACTAGATCGTTGAGATTCCAAAGTAGGTGGAGCCGCTGTACTAGATCGTGGAGATTCCACAGAAGGTGGATCCGCTTCGCGGTCTGCTCTGTCTTCATCAAGGACGTCCATTGGAGAGTTCATGGGGACGTCCTCTACTGTCTCTGACCCTTCTGCGGCACTTTCCTCGGGTCGCGGAGGGCTTCCTTCTTGTTGGATATCTCGGAAGTGCTTTACCTCGCCATTCTCCAGCTTCTCCAGCATCTCTTTGGAGATCACCTTGATCAGTTCAGCGCCCAGATGTTCTTCGTTGGTGGCTCGTCTCACCTGCTCTTTGGAGGCCTTGATGAGATAGCCACGTAAACTCACCCACAATGACCTGCCATTTGACGTTTGGCTGACGACCATTCCTGGGCCGACCCACCCAGTGTAATCTGCCGTCTGCCTCCATACGTAGACCACGTCGCCATCCTTGAAGTCCTTCTCGTCGGCGGTCTTCGTGATCGTTCTTACGGCTCTTTGAACTGCAGTTTCGTCTTGCAGCTCGGCCCAAGCTTTCATGGCCTTATTCCTCATCTCTTGCGTTTTGCGCATCTCGTCCGAGTGGGTGTGGTTCACGAGGTCGCGGTCAATGGCATCGTCGGACATCAGAGCGTAGGGGGTGCGCATGCTCTTCCCGAAGACCCGTTGGAAAGGAGAAAATCCGGAGCGGTCGTAGTATTGGTTTCGGCACCATACCGCGGCATCCACGGCTCTCTCGAAGTCCTCGGAAGAGACAGCCGCCTGTTCGTCCAGGAGCTTGCCTAGGACCGCCTTGAGCGAAGCACCGGCCCTTTCTGTACGACTGTTCTGCCATGGAGATCTCACGTCTGTGAAATGAATCACAGTTCCCCACTCGCCGAGGGTGTCCGTAAAGTGTCGAGAGCTGAACTCTGTTCCTTGATCTACCACCAGTAGATGAGGAGGGCCAAAATATTTGAACCAGCCATGGTACACTGCCCTAGTGACCTCTTCGGTGTTCTTGGAGCCGACAATCATAGCCATCTGGAAGTTCGTGCCCCAGCATAAACAGTTCACGATCACCTTTCTGTGGTAAAACAACAGATCCACTCCGATCACTGAGTTGAACTCCATCTGTCGTGAAAGATGTCCGGGTCTTTGGGTTCCAGGTCTCTTCCTCTTTTCACAGATCGGGCAATAGAATTTGACCTTGGTCCATTTGATGAGGTCTGGTCGAACTCGGGCATTTCGTAGTGCACGGCAGAATGTTCCTAGGTCAGGGTGACCGAGATTTCTATGGATCCGATACAGTTCTCTTCGAAGTTCAGGAGGTGGGTCCGGGAGGTCGGCTTCCGGGTTTCGAGGTCCTGAGTCCTGCAATTGACCCACGTCCAGATCGCGAAGTTCGCGCTTTACTACCGCCTCGTCTCCTTCGTCCGGTAATTGTAGAGGAGGTTGTCGTGGATCAAGTGGTGGATCTGGCGGCACGTGATTCAGCAGGTCCTCGGTTTCTGACAAAGTCGGCGAAAATCGCTCATCTTCTTCTTCCGTCGTATCAGGAGGTTTCGAAGTCCGCCCCTCCAAAATCTTGTGCGACGGAAACACACATAGCCACTCACACTGAAAGTCGAACTCCGCCGTTTGATACTCGTAGAGGGCATGAGAGGCCGCCTTGGCGAGCCATTCAGCGTAGTCTGCGGCCGATTGAGGCAGCATAACGGTGGGGACCAGCTCAAAATGAGTGGAGCCGGTCCAAAAATGTTTGTCCGGACCAGAGGCTGCCGCGGTGGTCCAGTTGTCCACAGCGACTTTGGCGGGTCTGCCCACAAAGTCCTTGAACGTAGTTCGTCGACCAGTGAAGTTCACGTTGGTGAGGTCGAGATAAGGGCATGCGTCTGGGCACACCACGTGACGCCTCGGTTGAAAGTGGCGGCAGACTAAGTCTCCGCTCCGCCATTCCCAGCGGTCTGGTACACCAAAAACAGGAAAATGTTGACGCTGTAAATGTTGTTGGAGGCCTCGAAGAATGCCTTCAGCAAACGTAGGATGTGAGGCTTGCGCAGGCATAGGTTGGGATACCTGGAGATAGCGGTTTTGGAGCGCCTCCGGAACCTGAGTCACATTGGTGATCATAACATTGCACCCTTGTCCGCCGGGGGGGTCAGGTTGAAGTCGTACACGAGAAACTCGGGGGTCGTTGCAAAGAGGTCTGAGTTCCTCGTGCTCTTGTTGTTCGGGAACCTCAATCAGAAAACCCCGGCCCGCTTGCATTTGTATTCTTGCCAGCTGCGCCACAAAGTTCAAATGCCGCTTTTGTTGAGCGGCCGTGGCACTCGGAAAGGGGACTGCTCGGTCTCCTCGAGGGCCAAGAAAGCCAGCCCGACTCAGAGTCACCAGGGCCGGTCGGTGTTGTGTCATCAAACGCAACGCTTCTCCACGATGGCGCTCGATGACATAGTTCCAGCCCACTGACAAGTCGATGGCTTTGCCGAGTTGCCACCCTTCACGAAGAACTTGGTCCTGCATGAGGGCGGAGGCGCTTTGTTCGTTAGCATCGAAGATCTTCCCCTTTAGGCTCTCCTTCAGAGCTTTGCCATCTTGCTTGGACAAACTCACCTTTGGACCAAAATCATCTGCAAGCCAATCAACCTGGATATCCTCCTTGGCGTACACGTAGCAGTGAATCTCGTCGCTGTAGTCGAAGTCGGAGACGTCAAGACGATTGTCCTTCACAAAGCTCCAGTCTTGATTTTCCGACACCCACACTGCATGTTCGCGAGGATGCCCAAGGTGGTCCAACCAATTCGTTGGCTTTGCGGATGCTAGGGAGAAGAGCGCCAGCATCGCCGATAGCGCCCATCCTTTCCTCTGTAGTTTGGATCCCAAAATCTGGATGGGCTTGCATCGGGCGTTTGGCAGCTCCTCGCCCTCGGCCAGGTAACTGTTTAAGCGCCTCGAGCCAACGGAATCACTTCCATCTCTTCGTCGATGGTCTCGTCGTCGGTGTAGATCTCGTGAATCTCGGTCTCGAGGTCGCGGCGTCCAGTAGGTGTTTTGGCTCTCCGAGTGGGCAGAGTGCCCGTGATCTCCCTCTTCACCGCCTTCGTCAAGTCGTCCACTGTCCTGTTCGACGGGGCGGCCGTAGAAGAAGGAATGGCTCCAATGGTCTTGTTCGGGAGGACCTTGGGATTCGGGTGCATGGTTACCCGTACCTTGCCTCCCTCGATCACTGTCACTTCTCGAGGGCCTTGTTCCGGACGTCCGCGAGGTGCTGGGAGGTACTTCGGAAAGGCCCTGCCACGTCGATCCACTACATTCGGGGCTGTCTCGGAAGTGTACTCGGGCACCACCACGGGGTCCTTGGTGTCGTCCAGACGCGCCCACCGACTGCCGCAACGAAGACATGTCCACCACTTCGACATTCTGTTTGCTCGGCACCGCATGTGGTCTGGTCCATGAGGGCATCTGTCTGGATGACATTCCCACGTCTTGTGGCTTTTCGACCGAGGAAGAGGCTCGCCGATCCCTTGATGGATCGGCCCCGTCGCTCTTGTAGTGGTCCGAGAGGAGCTTGAGGCCGTCGTAGTCTTCTCGGGGTGGTCCTTCTCGGCCTTCATCATCATGTAGTCCGCCACCATCTGCCTCCGGGCCGTCACCAGCATGAAGAGGATCTGCTGGACCATTCTTTTCCATGCTTGTTCCAACTTCTTGGCCGGCGACTTTTTCATCGAAGAGTCTTCCGGAGCTTCCGAAGCCACCAGCCGCTGCACCTGCGAAGCCAGGCTTGCCATTGTCGCGGGTGTGCGTCGGAGTGGGGCGACGGTTCGAACTCAAAACCCAAATCGCAGCTCGCGTGAGCATTTGCTTGAGCATCCTCGGAACAGAAGACGCATCCTCAGACTGTTTGCTGTGATGATCAAAGCTGTCTTCCATGTCCCACTCACACGAAGAAGCAGGAGACGCTTCCACTTGCTCGCACACATGCTCGTCAGCAGCCAAGTAGCAAGAAGCAACCAACCCTGAGAATCCCAAACCTTGCAATTCCGAAACGAGGTTCATGTCCATGTCTTCAGCAGATCGAGCTGTGTACATGGTCACCGAAACTCTTCTTCCCGTCCAAGACATGGTACCATGAGTAACTTTGGGATTAAACACCGTAGGTTTGTGATAGACCTCCACCACCTGGCCAGGAACCTTCACTCCACGTCTCGTTTTCCACTTCACAGAGGCACAGGTCTTGGGGTCGACATCCGAGGGCAATTCTTGCCAAAGTCCCCCGCCTTGGAAGGATCCAAAAGTGGCGATCACATTCTGCGATCCTGGCAAGTTGTGGCAGTCCTTGTGAGGATGGGAGGCCATGTTGACGTTCACGCTGAAGGAAGTCCAGGAGGTAGGTGACAAACTACTTCTTCCACCTGGGAGCTTACTGCAGAACCATCCATTGACGTACTTCACAAAGTGCGGCATGTTCCTCGACACTTCGGTGATCCCTGACATGTTGCCATGAGCATACAGTCCAAAGGCCATCGCCCCCGCGTCTTTTCTTTTGGAGGTCAAGATGTCCCTGTTGCCTTTGCCGCGGAAAGAGATTCTCAACAGCAAGTCCTCCATAGATCGGCTCGTGAAATCTCCTTGCTGTAGCAGCACTCTTGCTCTGTCCTCTATCCCGTTCGGGTCCTTGAAGGCTGCCCATGACTCGCAAACTTCCTCCGAAACGAGGTGAACTGCACTAGCATCACGTTCTGAAACCACCGAGGACAAAGGAATCGTTGTAGCCGAGTTTTCTGAAGCCGCCGATGACATTCTCAGGGAATCTGGTTCTGCATGTTCTGAAACCACCGAGGACAAAGGAATCGTTGTAGCCGTGTTTTCTGAAGCCGCCGAGGACATTCTCGAGGAATCTGGTTTTGCATCCACATCCATTCCCCCCAAATTGTGCTCGAGAATGTTGGCATAGCACAACTGAAAGGGGTCTGGCTCATCACCTCGGCATTCTCCTGGCAGCTGCCACTGCCGATTGCCAAATTCGACAATGCTAACCGCGCAGTGGCCGGATGGCAACCGTGTCATCGGACATGAGTGGCCTTCAGGGGTTCGGAGCTCCTCGTTGGCCAAGTCGATGATGGAGCGTATCGCCTCCAGAAACGAGATCGGAAGTAGAGGAGGAGTCTGAAACTTGTCTCCATCTGCCAAGACTGTGAAGCGAAGAAGCCCATGAAGACCAGCCACTCCCACTGGGGCGTCCACAATTTTGCGAATGGTGGCCTGGCCACCAATGCCAGCACACGGCACTGCTTCTTCCGACGGCACTATCATGGTGCGAAGTCCGTGACGACGAAGCTCTTGCTCGAACCTAGCCATGGCCTGTTCTCCAATCACGGCGTCCTCGGCAGCAGTGTCCACCAACGCCTGAGTGCTCGGAACTCGGACTCCCGCGTAGATTGCCAAAAGCCGATCTGGTGGAACTCGCAATGTCGAGGAGGGGTTGGCCGACACGAAGTGGGAGCTGGGCAAGCCATTGCCTCGGCAGATCACAAAGGCAGACTTGGAAGGAGCTCCAGCGGCCTTTCCTTTTCCGGAACCCTTCAAAGGGCAATCTCTAGCGAAGTGTCCAAGTTCATGACAGTTGAAGCATTTGGTACGAGCCTGAAGATCATCGGCGTTGCCTCGAACAAAGCGGTTTCCTTTGCCTGGAGGCTTCGAGGGATACCTTGAGAAACTTCGAGACTTGCCTCCACGCGAGGCTCCTTTGCTCCTGCCTTTCCCGCGTCCACGGCTCGACGAGGTAGATCTCCGAACGTATCCGCGCTCCTTCTTTCGATTTTGCAGATCTCGACGAACGTCTGCGTAAGCGCTGTGGTACGCTTGGATGTAGAGCGCCTCGTCCTCCGTGTACTCCTTGTCCTCGAAGATGTACTCGCCCTCGCCGAACTCCAGCTCCTCGTCGTCAGTAAGTCCTTTTTCGGACTCTTCTTCCTCATCCTCATGGAAGCCATCCTCCTCATCCGCTTTCATCACCGGGTAGTGCTTGGCAGCCTGAGTGCCCAGCTCGGCTCCAGCAGCTTGTGCCAGAAGCTCTGGCCGATCCAAGGGCCTGAGAAGAGCCACCACTTGGTCAAATGTCCACATCTGACCCTGCTCCTTCAAAGCCATCATCTCCCTCTGGAACTCTGAGAGGTTGGCATGTCGAAGAAGTACTCGGCCAGCAATGCGGTCACAAAGTCGAGCTTGTAGGTGGCCTTCCATGTCTTGACGTGCGACCTCCTTCGCCGCGATGTAGCTCGCGAAACTTTCGCCCTTGCCTCGTTCTCCGTGGTACAGAAAACGGTCTATGGAGGTAGGGCCCGCAATCTCGAGGTAAGGACGATATTTGGCTAGGAGGGCACTCAAGACCATCCCATATCCGCTGGCGGACAACAGGTCTGTCATAGGCACCTGGTCCGCGATCTTCCTCGGTTGAGAGCCTTCAGGGAAGCTCTGGTAAAGTCGAAGGCCCCATCGCTCCTTCGGCACGGTCGTCTCCGTTTCCCAGTACGCCAGCAGCTTCAGCCAACTTCTCATTGTCCCCGGCTGTCCAGACCAGCCCGGGATGGCCTTCTTCTCGCCGGTAATCGCTTGGATGAATCTTTCTCCTTGATCCGCTTGGCGAGGCTTCAGGTTTGGAGCTTTTATCCCCAGCATCTCAAAAGCCGTCCCAACTGACTTGGAGGGAGTTGCGGTCGCATGTCCATCCAAAGAAAGAGCTGCTGCAGCCGCCGAAGACACCATTGGAGTGCTGTTGACTGCACCTGACTCCGGCCCACCCCCAGCAGCGGTTGGGGGAGTAGTCCCAAACATGGGTCTCGCAAGTGGCACTTGCGAAGCGTCGCCAATCCTTGAACTTGCAAATGAGGGGTTCCCGCACGCTGACGCCGCTGGATTCATACTCCCTGATGGTGACATAGCTGGTGGAAAACTCCCGAACGACGACAACGCGGGTCTGATACTCCCTAATGGCGGCGTAGCGGTAGGCATACTCCCGAAGGGTGACATAGCAGGTGGCACACTCCCGAACGAAGACAACGAAGGCGCGAAGTTCCCAAAACCCGGAGGAAAACCCTCTGGCACCCAGCCTGGTTGTCCAAACTGATGCTCTTGCCGCAGATAACCTTCCGGTCGAAGATCTCCGTAAACATGTGGAGGCCTGCTCGGTTCGTTCCCTTGAGGAAAACTAGCTGGACCTCGACGCAGACCATCCCCTTGCAGGGTAGCCCACGTGTTTCGAAAAGAACTCTCACTTGAAGAAACGGCTTCCCCAGGAGGCCCATTGCCAAACATCGGTGTAGTAGGAGATGAGGTCGATCGCCCTGCGTCGTTCAAAGCATCACTGTCTCGGCGTCTAGACAGGTATTCGGCCCATGGGTCGAACGACATGGTCCCTAAGAGCCCGTAGGCTCCGCTACCAACTAACAGAAAGCTAGAGCGCAATGCTCAACACTTTTGTCTGCACAGCCATAACTCAAGGCCTGCGGTGAAGCGCAACTGATGCACAGCATGTGCAATCTAAAATGACGTGTCAAACTTTTGGAACCCCAGAGCCCGACTAAGGAGGCAGTTTTCGCCATGAGTGCTCCGGGCCACTTGAGCCCGCCTCTCCCGCTCTTAGGGTTTAGGGTTTAGGGTGTTCAACCACTCAAACCCAACTCCAAGCCCGATGGGGCATGCACCGAAAGTTGCAGTGAGTGCCGCTTTGCTCATTTGTGGCACCTTCCGCCGCCAAGACCCTGCAAAGCAAGTGAAAAAAACCTGACAGAGCACGAAACAGTTTCTTGAAACACACAAAAATTAAAAAGCACACACACCACACCAGAGAGTCCTACAACCTGGATCCTATACCTGAACCCTACCGCTAAACCCAAAACCTTAAAGACCCCTGCAGCCCTAAACCCCATAAATCCAAACCTTAGACCAACCCTAACCGCAGATTCAAGCCCCAAACACTGGAACACCCTTCAAACATCAAGCCCCAAGCACCAAAACACCCTTTACCACACGCCAAAACCCGAAACGCGAATCCCCTGAACTTCAACCCTACCTTAACCTACCAAAACCCACTTTTTTGTAGGCTCTTATTCTAAACCCTAATATAGGATCTATACGGACCCTACAAAAAATTAGGTTTTAGTAGTTTAAGGCAAACCCTAAACCCTAAACCCTAAGCCCTAAACCCTAAACCCTAAACCCTAAACCCTAAACCCTAAACCCTAAGCCCTAAACCCTAAACGCTAAACCCTACAGCTCCCCTTCCCTAGCGCCTGCCAGCTGGGATTCAGCCGACCGATCCGAGCCCCGAGGTGCGTGACGAAGCGGTAGCGCGGTTCGTCAGCCACCTCATCCGGGTTTAGGGTTTAGGGTTTAGGGTTTAGGGTCTAGGGTTTAGGGTTTAGGGTTTAGGGTTCAGGGTTTAGGGTTTAGGGCTGACTCATAAGGATTGTAGACAAGGCTTCTGCGAGGTGTTATTACCATGGTTTTGTAAGGCTTTCAATCATAAACATATTGGGAGTAACTCTTACGGTTTTATCAAGTCTAGAAAAACCCTAGATTCTAAAACTCTAAACCCTAAACCCCAAACCTCAACCTCCCAAAACCCCAAACCCCGCGCAGCCCCCCGCCCCCAAATAACGAGTCGAGAGCCTGGACGCCGTTGTCCAAGGCATCAAGCTCTCGAATCCTAGGGCAAGAGCGAGCTTTTCCACGGGTTACGGCCCCGGGTCGGGGTTTAGGGAATATTTGGGGGTTTCCGAAAATAGGGGACCCTAATATAGTACCCTAAATAGTAGGATCCTTATTCTAAGGACCCCAAAACAAGGTACCCCTAATATTCGGAAACTCCCATTTGTTGGATAAGGACCACATCGCCGTATACATTGCAAAGATCAGTACTTCGAGCTTAAGTCCTGACCCCGGAAACCCCGAACCAACGAACCCCCAAAAAGAACCCCTGTCGGATAGGACTGGGCGCAACCCATGTCGTCGAACCGAAGCTTACAGACCCAACAACCTGGACCTGACCCTAAACCCCTAAACCCCTAAACCTAAACCTAAACCCTAAACCGTAAACCCAAGCTCCAAACCCTAAACCCTAAACTCTAAACCCCTAACCCCTAAACCCTAAACCCCGAAACCCTCAAACTCCCAGGCCTCCGAAGCCCTGATGGCCCGTGGACCGACAGGCCTTTGAAGCTCTGAGTCGAGCCGAAAAGCACCCTGGGTTTACAGTTTAGGGTTTGGGGGTTNNCCCCCCCCAAAAAAAAAAACACACACTCTAGAGTTAGAGGCCGGCTGTACAGTTGACTAAACTGCTTGAAGAAAGTTAAAACCCTTAGAAGGTCTTAGAATCTTATCTCAAGGTCCTCAACACCGGAAACGTCAATCTGAGTCAAGTCTCAGCGAGTCGTAGGTCTTGGCAATGATCGCGGCCTTCTAAGACCCGTGCCCGAAGCTCAAAGGTTTAGGGCTTAGGGTTT
>CAJNDV010033813.1:0-11445 GCA_905221635.1 Symbiodinium sp. CCMP2456
CCCCAAAACCCTAAACCGCCCGATTCCTAAGCCGACCCGAACTTTCTACCTGCGTGCACGGTTTAGCGTTTAGAGTGCTACAAACACGACGTCACTGAACCGCCAAAATTACAACGCTAGACCCCGAACTGTTTGCCCCTAAAGCCCAAAACCCCAATATCTGCGTAGAAACATGAGGCCTCTGCAGCAGCCTCTAGCCGCTGACGCCCTCCCAAACCACCTTCCAAAATGTCCTCAACACCTAGTCTAAACCCGAAGCCCTATAGAACCTGGCCCTTAACCCTAAACCCTAGAAGCCCTAAGCCCTAAACCCCAACCGTTAGAAGGAACCCCAACCCCTTGAGAGCGACATCCCTAAACCCTAAACCCCAAAACCCTAGACCCTAAACCCTTAGAAAGGAACCCTAAACTCTGAACCCCAAAACCCTAAACCCTAAGCCCAAACCCCTAACCTGCAAACCCCTTAACTTACCCAAAACCCTAACCCTAAATCCTAAACTCGAAACCTAAACTCTAAACCCAAAACCCTGAACCCCAACCTGTAAACCCTGAACCTTAAACCTTAAACCCTGAACCCTAAACTCTAAACCCAAAGCCCTAAACCCTAACCTGTAAACCCTAAACCCCAAAACCCTAAGCCCTAAACTCTAAGCCCTAAACCCTGAACCCTAACCCTAAACTCTAAACCCTAAACCCCAAACCCTAAACTCTAAACCCAAACCCCAAGCCCCTAAATCCTAAACTCCAAACCCTAAACCCAAAACCCTAAACCCTAAACTCTAAACCCTAACCCCTAAACCTTAAACCCAAAACCCAAAACCCGGAACCCTAAACCTTAAACCCAAAACCCAAAACCCGGAACCCTAAAGCTGAGTCTCAACTCCGAGGTTCCGTACCCCGGCACACCATGCAGCGCTTGCAGACTCGTGGGGGATCTCAGTCTCCGTCGGCGTCAGCTTATGGTTCTAGGATGTTCTAGGGTTTAGGGTTCAGGGTTTAGGACTTAGGGTTTAGGGTTTAGGGTTTAGGGTTTAGGGTTTAGGGATTAGGGTTTAGGGATCAGGGTTTAGGGTTTTTGGTTTTCGGGTTTATGGTTTAGGCTTCCCTTTAAAGCTGTTGTTTTTTTTTGGTTTTGCGTTTAGGGTTCAGGGTTCCGGAAAAGGTTTTGAGTTGTTGAAGGTTGAAGGGTTTAGGGTTCGGGGCCAGGGTTTACGGTTTAAAGTTTAGGGTTTATGGCTTTTGGATTAAAGGTTGAGGAGGTTGTGTGTAGGTTTCGCTTTTTCGGTGTCTAAGATCGGAATTTAGCACCTGCGCAACTAAGCCCCGCAAACTACCGTGCACTACAGTCAAAACCCTAAAACCTGTATAAATCGTGAACCCTAGACAGGAAAAGGCACTACGACACTAATCCCTAAATCCTACTAAGGCCGACTGATGAAGGTTGGAGGGTCTCCCATAGCCAGCCTTGAAGGGGAGTTGACGGGGTTTGGGGTGTAGGTTTGGGGGCTTGGGGTTTACGGATTGTGATTAAAATTTAGGGTTTAGGGCTCAGTGAGGAGATGAAGCTGTTGGGCTAGACAGCGGGTGTTGCAATTGAAGTCAAGGTTTTGACATGTTTAATATAGGTGCCTTAATAATTACCTACACTAGTTTGGGGTTTCTAATTATAATTATAGCATAATAGGCCCCAAAACCCTATTCTGATTATCAAGGCCCCTACAGTAGAGCGGTTCAGGGTCTTGCGGCGCCTTGCGGGGTTGAGGGTGGTTATTGGGGTTTCCGTGTCGAGATTTAGGGCCTCAGGAGGATTTTGGTCGCCCAGCAGTTCCCGATTAAACTGAAACGCAGGAAGAAGGTTTAGGGTTTAGGGTTTAGGGACTTGTTTTATCATGTTGCTGTCGGGTAGGGAACCTTCAACATTTTGATGTACTTTAATCCCTTCGTAATCCCAAAGGTTACGCTTCAGTTGCCCTACGGTTCTGGGCAAGGCTAAATCCAAAAAAAGAACGAGGCGACGGAATCTTTCCAGACATGAGGAGAGCAGGCTTCGACTTTTACATGGCCTAAGGGACGAGTTTCCCCAGATGATCAGCACGGACGCCATAGCTACAGGTCTAATCGGCCTAGTATAGGGGCTTAAATAATCGCCAATAGTCTTATTATAGTTATAGTATATTTCCTGCCCCAAAACCCTATTCAAATAATTAAGGCCCCTATATTGAATCCCAAAGCCCTGACCCCAAGAACCTGAGAATGCTTTCGACAATTGCAGGCGCGAAAAGGAGCCTAACAACCTGACCTGAACTGGGAGCCCCCTCTATCCCGCACGGACTTCACGACCCTAAACTCCTTAACACTACACTCCTAAACCCTAAAATCCCTAGATCCTAAAACCCTAAACGCCTAAACCCTAAACCGTGTGCGAAACCGAAGCAATCCTAAACTCCCCACCTATCTGACAAACACCCCGTGCCGAGGGCCGAAGTGCTGGCCTTGCTACAGGTGCCTCGAAAGCTTTGAGGGTGAGAGATGACGATTCGTCATGTAAGGTTTCGGATTTTAAGATTTACGGTTCAGGTTTAGAATTTGGGATTTAGGGTTTAGGGTTTGGGATTTAGTTTAGTTTACGGCTTAGGGTTTAGGGTTATTTGGCCGTTTCGGACACGGTGTATTTTGCTGTTTTATGCCTTGTTCTAGATCCAAGTATTATTTCGTTGTATTTACCAACATTTGCTATGCATGTTTTGTCATGTCAGTAGATTTAGCTTTTCTCGGTGGGAGGGGTGAGAATATACAATCGTCATGCAATAGTATGTTCTGGTCTTTTGTGTGCCCCCGAGACTTTTCAGAACTAGGTGTGCTGCATGCTCTAGACTCTGAACTTCTAACTTAAACACAAAGCCCTAATCCATTTCCTAGGCCAGACATCAAGTATATCTTTCAGTATCTTAAGAAGAACGTCCTTCCTCGATCCGCAGACACCCTTGCGTTGTCGCCGGAGGTTTTCCACTAGAACGGACGTGAACCCTAAACCCCTAAACCCTAAACCCTAAACCCTAATCGAACCGTAAGCCCTTAGCCGCCTTAGCCGCCTAAGCCCTTAATTCGGAAACCTACACGAAACCCTCCCTGACCCTAAGGCTCGACACAGCCCGAAATCCATACAGAGCGCCTAGCCTTTGAGTCCTTAGAGCTTTCAGGCAAGGTAACTGCGCTTCGGGATCCTAAGCCCTAAACCCGAAGCTCTAAACGCCCTAAGCTCTAAGCGCTACACCCAATCTTAGGGTCTTACGGTTTAGGCTTTAGGGTTCAGGGTTTAGGGTTTTAGGGTTTAGGGTTTTAATTTACCGTTTAAGGTTTAGGGTTCTAGGGTTCAGGGTTTAGGGTTTTAGGGTTTGGGGTTTTATCAAAGCCCAACAGCCAGGAGTTGGGTGCACCCATTCATCTGCCAATGGGCCCACTGGAGCCGCAAATTGGCGCAGTGGCCATCGTCAACCAATCCAACGAGGCAGGGCCTCAGAGGGTTTAGGGGGCTCTGTTCCTGCAGGGGTACCCGAAACCTTAAACCCTAAACCTTAAACCCTAATCTCTGTTTGGGGTTTTAGGCTTTTGCCGGCTTTTGTCTTAGAGGGTGGAGGGTTTAGGCCTCAGGCCTTAGGGGGTTTCAAAGGGCTTAGAGGTCTGCTGGAAAGGATAGAGAGGTTACTAGGAATTTTCCTGGAGACCCCTTATTCGGGACCCTTCTTAACCCTACTTCTGGCCCTCTTAAAATGGACCTTATTGAGAGGATCTATATCCCCAAGGGTCCCCCTAATCCTAACTCCCATACTAGGCATTTATGAGGGTTTTGTAGTTTTGTATAAGGGTGTTGTACAGATTTTCCCGATTCTCTATACCCTACGTCCTACTCTATCTTAGAGTTCACCTAACCACGAATACACAGATGATTGCTACGATTACGGTCCCTTCTTTCGAGGGTTCCTATATTGCAGGACGAGGGTATAGTCTGCCTTTACATGACACAGTCCGGGGCAGCATAGAGGGTTATTGCTCCACGGTTTAACGCCAGTCGTGAACCCTAAACCCTACACCCAAAAACCCTAAACCCTAAAACCCTAAAGCCCTACACACTAAAACCCTAAAACCCTACACCCTAAAACCCTAAACCCTAAAACCCTAAAGCCCTACACACTAAAACCCTAAAGCCCTACACCCTAAAACCCTAAAACCCTAAAACCCTAAACCGGTTGCCTCTCTTTCCTCGGCCTTGGGCTTCGGGCCTTGGGTTTTGGAGTGGAGGTGGTTTCAGGTTTCAGGGCTCCGGGGCAAAGCACTGGGTTTGTTGTTGGGGGGTTGAGGAGTTCTGTTCCCCTCTTCAAGTCGAAACGTGTCTGACTCCTCCCTATAGTCTCCATCGTATATAGCTATTTTTTGTGCTACCTTCATAGGATCCTAACTATAAAGCTGGCTTAACCAATACAAAAGAACTACACTGGAGACTCTAGGTCTGTACATGAGGACTTGCATAAGATGCGCACAGCGCCCACGGTGGTGGAGCCTTACTCGCTTTAGGATAAGGTTTGGGTTAAGCGCGAAGACTCTTGGGGGACCTTAAAGGTGGTCTGAAGGATTTCGGAGGGGCTTGCTGGTTTTGATGTGAAATGCCTTAATTACCCCGTTCCCGTGTAGTGCACTTTTGCTCTTCTTTTTGGGTTCCACTGTTAAAGCCAAACAAGACAAAAAGGGTACCCTTCTTGAGGGGCTACTGAGAACTTAGATTACATGACAACCAAACAAACGCCGAAGCCCCGAACACCAACCTCCAGGGAAATCGGCTCTTGCAGACCATCCTCAGGGATCCAAGCAAAAGGCCAAAAGATCGAAACAGCCTTGGTGCGGGCAAGCCTGCATTTCGGGAGCGAGAGCACAGACTGTTAGTAAAGCAAGCCCGCTGCCGATACGATGCGCACTCTTTTGTACTATCGTGTGGGGTCCTTGCCAATTCCTGCAATCCCCAACCCAGGTCGTGCGGGGCCACATCGGCGATCGCCTCTCGTCAGAGGATTTCTTCCCAGGGTCTATAGGAAAGCTTTCCGGCCACAATGATACCTGAAAGATCGGCTCCTTCAGCTGGCACCCCGACTCAAACACCGAGCCCTAAACCCTAAACGCCAGAACCCTAAACCCTAAACCCTATTTTGGTATCCATATACGAGCCCAATACTCTTCAGTTGAAACTCTTACAGTCCAACGCCTACATGTGCCGAGGCTATGTGCTCGGCAAGGTGACCTGCCGGAAGAGTTGTGTTTGGGATTTAGGCTTCGAGGTTCCAGGGTTTAGGGTTCAGGGTTCAGGGTTCAGGGTTTAGGGTTTAGTGTTTGGGATTTAGGCTTCGAGGTTCCAGGGTTTAGGGTTCAGGGTTTAGGGTTTAGTTTTTGGGATTTAGGGTTTGAGGTTTCAGGGTTTGGGGTTCAGGGTTTAGTGTTGGGGATTTAGGGTTTGGGGTTTTAGGGCTTGGGTTTTAGGGTTCCTGAACATAGAGAACCTCGGCTACAAAACCCTACACCTGAAACCTCACAAGATCGGCTGACCCTCTTCATTCGAGTTTAGGGTTTAGGTTTCAGGGCCTAGCCCTAAACCCTAGCCCTAAACCCTTTTGGGTTGAGGGTTCCGGGCCTAAACCCTAAACCCTTTAGGGTTTAGGGTTCTGGGCCTAAGCCCTGAACCCTGAACCCCTTTGGGGTCTAGGGCTTTGGGGACCTTCAACCCTCATCTCGTCATCTTAGAATAGGGTTCAGGATTTTAGGGTTTAGGGTTTAGGAGGCCCACGTACTATTTGAATATCCGACCGCCCTGTGGGGGCTTTGGTCTAGGGTTTAGGGGGGTTTTTTGGCTTTCTACCACAAATAAGTGTGACACTGTTTTGTTTGTTGGGGGGGTGGGGTCGGGGGATCTCAGCCAGAGCACCTTCTGCAGCCGATCCACGCGAGGTGCTCTGGGTGGACCGACACCAGAAAATGCGATTCGAGTACGCAGCTTGGCCTGGCAACTTACAGGGACCTTTACCCTAAACCCTAAACCGTGCAATCCTCTAATCCTAAGCCGAGGACCTTTTCAGGTGGGCAGCTACCGTTATGGGAGCCTCATAGAAGGTCTATATGTATATATATATATACACCTACCTTATGGAAGCCTTATGGAAGCCCTATATACCCTAAACTCCCCACCTGTAGTTTCCTTTAGCTAAGTCCTACAAACAGCCCAATTCAACACTGAGCCCTGCTTACAACAAACAGACCAATGCGGCCTGGTATTGAAACCCTACAGCCCAGGAGAAAGGAACCAAGGACACGGAGGCCGATGGAAGTGCGTTTCTGAGGTGTTTAGAATGATGAGGGACAAGGTGGGTCTTCGAAGTACCCTAAACCCTAAACCCTAAACCCTAAACCCTAAACCCTAAACCCTAAACCTTGGACCCTACAAGGTGGGTCTTCGACTTTTTCCCAGGATTCCGAGGTTGCGAGCTGCGGGTTTTTCTGGCCGCTTTGCGCTGTCAGGCTTGGCCTTGCTCTAGACGGTCTAGGGTTTAGGGTTTAGGGTTTAGGGTTTAGGGTGAGAGCCCCAGAAGGGAGCTCAGCAATGGGTTTTTGCTCTCGAACTATTCTGGCGAGTCCCAAGCTCAAAAGCCCTAAATGTGCTTTTTCAGGGTTTCTCGTTGCCCCATAAGAGTGAACAGTAAGCTCTCGTTATAATCGTATGCGCCCCCTAAGCACTACCCTTGCGCGAAGTTGGTTCAGAGCTGATTCATGTCTCCGGGGTGTTCTGCTATTGGAAAGGATTGAGATAGCAGCTTGGGCACGGATCTACACGCCACAGCCCTAAACCCTAACCACTGTAGACACCCAGAGAACGATACTGCCTTCCTGACAGGGCAGGTATCCACTTCCGGTTTTCGGGATCACCCCAGGCGCCAGAAACCAGGAGTGAGGACTACTTGGGCCTGCACAGTCAGCCTTCAAAAATGCGACGAAGCGCGAGGAACCAGGTTTCTTGGACCATCCCTAGCTCCTACATCCTGAATCGCTACATCTCGAACCCCACGCCCCTTGAACCAAGCGCCCATGAATCCTTGCAAACCTGCTTTCTAGCCGCTAAGAAGAAGCAGAAGAACCCCAACTCATCACATACCGCCAGAACCTACCCTAACCCCTAAACGCCTAAACCCCCAGAACCTACCCTGAACCCCAAACCCCTAAACCCTAAAACCGTAAATACCCAGACAATGGACTTGCAGCACCATGTTGTTGGCTACCCGGCTTTCCTTCTTGTTCCTAGCCATGGTGACTTAGGTATCCCCTGAAAGAAAGGGTGCTACAGCCTAGGCTGTAGGTACTATAGGAGCCTGAATAATTACCCACACTATATTGCGGGGGTTCTTAGCAGACTTATAGTATAATATACCCCCAAACCCTAATCTAATTATTATATAAGGCCCTCTCTTAAACCCTTACAGAAACTCAAACAGGAGCCCTTTGAAAGGAACCTTTTCAAAGGAAGCCCATTTTAATTATTAAGGCTTCTACATGAGAGCCCTGAAACCCTAAACCCCAAAACCTAAACCCCTAAGCTTCTGCAGGGCGTTGAGGCCGATCGCTGTGACCTAGCACCAACGCCCTTGGTCCTTGCGGAGAAGTTCGGCCGGAAAGAGGCCGTGGTGCAGCTGAAGGTCTTCTTCTTGTTCTGGTTCTTGTCAAAAGATGAAATCTGTAGAAACCCAAAACCCCTAAACCCTAAACCCCTAGATCCTAAACCCTGAAAGCCTAAACCCTATAGAAATCCGAAAGACTGGTCACAGTAGCCCCGCCGATGCTCTCTATAACTGTCCCTATGTCCCCCAGAAGTGAGGCTGCTACCTTTAACCCTAAATCCCCGAACCCTAAAACCCTAAACCCTACACCCTAAAACCCTAAACCCTAAAACCCTAAACCCTAAAACCCTAACCCCTACCTTTAATCCCATCTCTTCGGGCCTTGAGGCCCATGAAAGCCTGGCTCGAACCCCTCCGACCCTGGTTAGCTCCTTTTGCCCCTTTTTCGGCTCAGTGTTTGTGGGTTTAGGGGTTCAGGGTTCAAGGGTTTAGGGTTTATGGTTTAGTTTTACGGTTTAGGGTTTAGGGGGGGTTAAGGGGGTTTAGGGGTTTAGGGTTCAGGAGTTTAGGGGTTTAGGGTTTAGGGTTTATAGGTTTATGGTTAAGGGTTTATGCATTATAGGTTTTTAGGTTTATGGGTTTGGGGTTTAGGGTTTACGGTTAGGGTTTAGGGACCACGTTGGAGGCGTTACAGTACTCGAGCTTCTGGATTAGTTCATGTAGGAAACTGGCTGAGGATTGTCAACTGTAAGCGTGAAAGCAGTGGCTTGAAATCCGCACAATCGCAGGGCCCCTAAACCCTAAACCCTTTCATTTGTGGCGTGGGCTTTAGGTCTCGCTCTGCGTGCGCAACTTATAGGGTCTTTTAGGGATTAGGGATTGAGGAAATGAAGCGATCATGGTTTGGAGGAAGGTAAGGGGGCCTATACGGCTGGGGCCCTCAATGATTAGAATAGGGTTATTAAACGCTAAGCCCCAATCCCTAAACCCTAAACCCTAAATCCCAAAATCCTAAACTCCCCACCTGTAGTTGCCTTAAAAAAACCCTAAACACCAAGACCTCCTTTTTGCAACCCCGGATCCTCCGATTCCTGGGACCGTTGGAGCCGTGAGCCTTACAGGTCTTGACAGGTTTAGCCCAATTGAGTTTAGGGTTTTAGGGTGTGGAGTTTAGGGTTTAGAGTCTAGAGTTTAGGGTTTAGTTTAGGGTTTAGGGTTTAGAGTTTAGGGTTTAGAGTTTAGGGTTTAGTTTAGGGTTTAGGGTTTAGAGTTTAGGGCTTAGAGTTTAGGGTTTTGAGTTTAGGGTTTAGAGTTTAGGGTTCAGGGTTTAGAGTGTAGGGTTTAGGGTTTAGAGTTTACGGTTTAGAGTATTTAGGGTTTAGGGTTCAGGGTTCAGGGCTTAGGCTGTAGGGGTTTGGGGTTCAGGGGTTAGGTTGGGGGCTCGGAGGAGGTTGCTAGGGGCTTGGATGGTCGGTCATATCCAGATGCCCTCTAAAAGGGCAAGTCGGGGTCGGATAAATACTTGTGGGTGTACAAGCCGGATGCGGTTGCTGGTGGGCCTTTCGGAGCACGAATGGTAAGACACCGGTAGCATGTATGGAAGGTATTGCTGTTGGCTCTTATGCCCTAAGCCCTACCTAAATGCTGACGGCTAGCTGGAAGCCATTCCTGATGCTGTAGTCACCAGATGTTGCCTCGCGGATAAGCAACCGAAGAGCAGCAAGAGCAGCTGCGCTACAGTGAACGGCCCGAAACCTGAAGGACGAACAGAACCTTAAAAGTAGGGGCCCTATACCTTTATACTATGAATCCCTATATGGTATATGAACCCTAAACTCTTTTAGGGCTCTTTTCGTCCTTAAGGAACTCTGAAACCTAAACCCTAAACCCGAACCGCCAGTCCGGCACTCGAAGGCCTCGGAGTTCTTGTCCAATGCCTGGACACCCATCGTCGCAGAGGCCTCTAGGGGCCGGTTGTAGGGTTTAGGGTTTAAGGTTCGCTTTGTTGAGGATTCCTGAAAACCCTAAACCGGGATTTTTTAGGGTTCGATGGGCGTTGGGGTGTTAGGAGTTTTGAGCTGTTTTTAAGGGCTCCTTTGGTTTGTTGAGGGTGTTTAGGATTGGGGTTTGTTGCCTTTTGGGGGTTTAAGGGTTTGGGGCCTCAAGGGTTTAGGGGTTAAAGTCTCCTGTCAGGGAGCGGTGTTATGCTGGTTAGTTTAGGGTTTAGGGTTTAGGTTAGTTTAAATTCAGGTGTCTAGGGACCTCTGGGCTTCGGCTGTAGACTGTGGGGCTTTGGTGCTGTAGGGTTTTTACGGTTGGGTGTCAGCCTTCGGTTTTGAACAGACCTTAGCAGGCATAAGTTGCCAAGGGTTTGGCTCAGAGGCAGCTAAGAAGGAGCCGGCCAAGTGGAATCTAATTGCAAAGTCTAGATGGGGCTTTCCGAAAATAGGCGACCCTAATATAGTACCCCAAATAGTAGGATCCTTATTATAAGGACCCCAAAATAAGGTACCCCTAAGTTTCGGAAACTCCCAGATGGCACGATACTTATTCCCAAGCAGTATGCCGAATGCTTCAGGAACAAGTTTTGCGTGAGCCTCTTTAGAAACTATGCCTCTGACTTTAGCCGCAAGCCAGGCACCAACACCCAACGCCACAACGTATTATAGCTCCACGAGCCTTCTAGCCTAAAGCCCTAAACCCTAAAACCCTTCTGCCTTGAAAGCATGGCATTGAGCCTAAGGCCCAGATTTGCGCCGAGACTGACAGACCACTGCTTTAGGGTTTTCGGTTTCAGGGTTTAGGGTTTCAGGGTTGAGGGTTAGGATTTGGGAGTCAGGGTTGGGGGTGTTTGTATGGGGTTTAGGGTCTATAAAGGGTTATTAGGGGGGGGGGTGGGGTTTGGGGTTTTAAGGCTTAGGGAGTTTGAATCCTGGCCTCCAAGCATGAAGCCGGAAGCCCTGAAACTCAAAACTTCCAACTCTGGCGACCCTAAACCCCAATTTAATCCTTAAGCCTTTAATCTCCTAAGCTTAAACTTGCAGTCTCTCAACTCTAAACCCTTAGTCCCCTTAATCCCGAAACCCGCAACCACAATCCCTAATCCCTAAACCCTAAACAGCCCTGCCAAGGGCCACGCATGGATGAGAGAAAGAGGTCATTGCAAGCCCTACACCCTAACCCCTAAACTCTAATACCCTAACCCCTAAACCCCTAAACTCCTAAACCCTAAACCCTAATCCCAAAGCCCAAAAGCCCTAGACCCTAAACTCAAAGCCCCAAAGCCCTAAACCGTAAACCCCGAGGTGAGCGGGCAAATTCAGAAGGAAGAGCTGATGCTGCAAGCACGCAGGGGGCCCAGCCCGAGAGGGCTTCCATCCGCGACCGACTCTGGTTCGATCTGTTAGGGTTTAGGGTTTAGGGTTTTAGGGTTTAGGGTTTAGGGTTTTAGGGTTTTAGGGTTTAGGGTTTAGGGCTTTAGGGTTTTAGGGTTTTAGGGTTTGGGTTTCGGGTTTAGGGCACTTTGCAATATTATCATATGATGTAGAGCATAATGCGATGTTAGCATAACGTAACATAGCATAGCATAGCATAGCATAGCATAGCACAGCACAGCACAGCACAGCACAGCACAGCACAGCACAGCACAGCACAGCACAGCACAGCACAGCATAGCATAGCATAGCATAGCATAGCATAGCATAGCATAGCATAGCACAACACAGCATAACATAACATGACATGACATGGCATAGCAAAATGTAACATAGCATATGAATCATAAATGTCATATAAA
>CAJNDV010033813.1:11545-25187 GCA_905221635.1 Symbiodinium sp. CCMP2456
CTTTTCCTACCATTCGAACCAAGAACTCGCATCCGCCAAGAAAGGCTCATCCGTCGAGGTTGCCAAAGCCTGGACTCACATCTAGCGACTCGTCGTCGTCGAGCAAAAGTCCCGGGCGGGCAGCTGGGCTGGCATGGGAAATCGTAGAATCCGCCTGGCCAGGAGGAGCAACACCAAAAGGGTGCAGAGCGCGCCGCTTGGCATCGAGCTTGTCCTGCATATCGGGCCCTCGGAGCGGCTCCAAAACTGCGGCAGTTTTGCTCGTCTCCTTGATGCTCTTGCGTCCCACCGAGGGGGTCTTCGGTATCTGTCCAGTCCCAACTGGGCTCAAGCCCGGAGGAGCTGCATTCGCAGCTGGCATTGCTCCGCAAGGAGGGGAAGGAGCAACACCCAGGTAAGGGTCGTCCGGAAATGCAGTCGCATGTGTCACCTCCATGTCCGTAGGTGGGCGTGAGGCTGGTGTCATAGGAGGGACTCCAGTGCCTCGGGCAGGAGTATGTGCGGGCGCCAGCGCTCGCTGCAAAACCTGCTGGAAGGAGGCATCGTCCTCCCGCGTCCAGTCCGCAAAGACCTCGTCGACAGTCGGCAAGCCTTTGCTCTCTTCCGGAAAGGCCATAACCGTGTCGGCGGCCATGGCGCGTCTGATGGCCACACGAGCATCCTCCTGGGCGGCCAAGGCTTCTTCGAGCTCCTTGCCCTGCCTCTGCTGCTCCTTGTGGAACTTCGTCCGCTCCCTGCGGAAGTTCTCCTTGGCCTTCAGTTCGAAGGCTGCCCACTTGTCCTGCGTCGCCTTGTAGCCTTGGCGAAGCTTGGCGACCCTCAATTCCGCCCTTCTCGCATGGTTGACCGCCTGCTGCACCAGTGGCACCATTGCGTCCTCCCCTTCCAAGTCGACAATCTGACCATGTGACTGTCCTTTGGGCAACGGGATGGACTCGTAGGTCGGGAATGAAGCGCCTCTCCGGGACTCCTCCGTCCTCCAGGGCGCTGCTCTCTCTCGCATTGCCGGCGACCAAGCACCACGCCAGAGCTGCGAAGACGCATCGGATCGCCATGTCGGATCCTGGTTCTTGCGGCCTCTGCCCATAACACGGTCACTCAAAAGAAGACGCCGAAAGTGAGGGTCCGTGGCGTGGTGGACTAGTAACGCAGCGCGCTGCTTCGCCTGTAGCGGAGCTCCGGAGCGCCAGACGCGGCGGGCCTTGGACCGCGCCGCTCTGCGCTTGCGGTGCCACGCTGGGGAGCTTCTATGCGTGATGGCACAAGCTCTACCCTACGCGCTATTAGCGCTGGGGCGCAGTTTTCCGACGCTGTTGTCGGCGATCTGAGCCCTCAAAAATAGTATTGGTAATTATTTAGGCCCTCCCTTCGCCCAGAACGTCCCAAAGCTCGCCGTTGCGACCTTACGTTTTTGCTCGTCTTGACCTCTCACACATGTGCCGGTTGCATTCACTAGGTCATTAGGCATTCCAACAGCATCCGCGGTCTGATTTCAACCTAGAATCTCACATGCTCATGTGCTTGAGCTTTATAACTTTTATTGTTGGCTTGGCTTGGCTTTAGGTGGCTTTGGCATGGCTTGCTGCGAGTCTTGTATTTATGGCCTTGGCGAGGGCATGTCTGCACGCCACTGCGCGCTAACCGGCGTGCGACCTCTAAGCCCCGAGCCCCTAAACCCGTAAAGCCTAAACCCCTAAACCCTAAACCCCTAAACCCCTAAGCCCCTAACCCCTAAACCTTAAACCCCGAAATCCCCAAACCCCTAAGCCCTAAACCCCGAGCGCCTAAACCCCTAGACCATCAGCCCCAAACCCGAAACTGTAAAGTCCCAGACGCTCAAACGCAGGAACTCGGGGTCCTGGTTTTTAGGGTTCAAGGGTTTAGGGTTTAGGGTTTAGGGTTTAGGGTTTAGGGTTCAAGGTTCGGGGCGCACACAGCTGGTGTTTCTGGTCACTTAAGGGGTTGGTTTAATCATTTTTACAAGGTTTAGATGTAGAGTTTAGAGTGAAGACTCAGCCCTAAACGATTACTCTCAACTTTGGGTCTTCGACGAGTTATGCGTCTGCTCCTTGAGGCTGATTAAGAAGATCGGGCTTAGGGTTTAGGGTTTAGGGTTTATCGCGAATTTGCAGATTGAGTCTGATTGAAGTATTCGGGGGTCGGAACATTTGGCCGCTGGAGGCTCTGGTGCGTTTTTGAGCTTGCAGCATTTCTCCACGGCCATCGTGAAGACCCCTCAAGCTTTCTCAAGAAGCACTTGGTCATCAAGCCTTCAGCTTTGGTACCCCTGACCTTCCTGGTCGGCGCGACTTCCGCCCTCACGCTGCTCTTTGAAACTGCCCTCCCGGATACAGATTTCGTCGCCTTCATGCGGGTATTCCTGTTTGTAGGGTCTCAGGTTCCTCTCATCTACATTATCCAGCGGCTCTGGCGAAAAGTCATGGATGCCGAGAGGCAGTTTCGCACCTTCAGCTTGCAGAAGGTCACGTGCTACTGCTGTTCTGTAAACCACTTGGACAGAAGTGGAAATTCCATGCCTTGCGACAAGGAGCCTTGGTTTGTTTTTTTGCACATGGGGGAAGATTAGGAGGCCCATCAGCCACAGAACAGCCTCCGCCAAAAATCGCAGAATGGCTGCAAAAATGGAGGGGTGAAAGGGCTGCCAGCAGCGAAACCCTTACTTCCATGATCTGCTTGCTTAAGCCCCGTGCATTTTTGAACTTCGTTTACTTTTCTTATGATTTATATATGTCAGAGTTTCACAAGAGAGGCGATCTCATCTGAATCCCATAATATTTCGTAGGATCTTCAACAATCCCCCCAAACGTGCCCTATGTTCTCGAAGCACCCCAGGAGATAATCGAAGGTTGCATTGTCGAGTGGTACGGCTCTGTAGAAGACTTCGAGGTGGGTGTCCGCACCCATGTGCACGATGCCTTCATTGAGCAGGTGACCCGCTTTCCTCTCGGGTATCAATGGACGGTTGCTTGCTTGAGAAGAATGTAGAGAAAAAATTAACGGGCGGTGGCGCTTGCCGTGGGGGGTGGTTGTGGTGGTGATGGTAGGGGTGTAGTGGTATAGAGAACAGTGGCCGTAGTAACAGTAAACAGTTGCCAGGCTATTGCTACAGCCTGCTCTTGCTGGTTTTCGTTGCTTCTAAATGTTGTTTGTTTTACAGTAGGAATATGTGTGCGTTTATTCTTACTGGAGAGCCTGGATTGCTACAGGTACTGATCTTATCATGCTAAGCGCTACTGTCGGAATTTGATGTTGTCGTGGGATGATGCTTGTTCAAGGTATCAATGTTATACGTGACGGCCCCAAGTAGTACCAGTAACCAGTATTATCCAAAATCTAAGCCCAATTATAAACCCTAAACCCTAAACCTTATTTTTAAACCCCAAACTGTGTTTTGATCGAGGTAGGGATGACCACGTGCATACTTTGGGGACAGCTGGATGCCATCGCGGCACGGGCACATGGTGGCGCCTATAGTTATGCTGCCTCCGTGGCGGTTGCCACCATGGCTTGGTTTCTGTGGATCACGCCAACGCACTTCTTGATTATGATCAGGATTATTGCCTATATGATGGAGATCGGCCGGTCGAAATCACTCCTCCTTCGTTGTGTTGCCACTTGCGTCGGCTACGTGGTCATTGGGGTGCTTACATTTATTCCCCATGCACTTCAAACACTGCTGTACCAAGTCATTCCCGAGCCTCTGATCGGTGCGGGTGTGTTCTGGGTCGTGACTCTGTGCATTGCGTTGGTAAGCCATTACTTTCTTGCCAGGCCTTGGAAGCAAGTGCCAGGGACAGCACACACAAAAGCTTCGATATGACCTGTAGGCACACCTTGTCAACTTTGGCATGATCGCACTTGCCAAGTTTCGAAGTGGCCGCTGTGCCAGCTATGTCTGATGTTCACCAGCCAGTGGTTCGGAAGATTCCCCAACAGGGTGTCTCTTCTCGAAGCGCGTGTTTCAGGTGAAAGGTTCAAACCCTGTGCCTGTGACGTCCAGACTGGGCCCAGCCCCGCTGACATCTTTGCGCCGCAAGCACCCTAAACCCTAAACCCCTCAAGCCGAAGCCCCTAAACGTTAAGTCCCTAAACCTTAAACCTCTACCCTAATTTTCTGAAACTCCCAATTCCTACATAAAAGAAGCCCTACTTTCTATCACTTACGCACGTAGGGACACTTTGTGAAAATTGTGTTTGAAGCGTTTGAAGCCTGAGCTCGGGACCTGAGACCAGCCCTTGTAGAGCAGAGTACACTATGCTACATTGTGGTTTAGGGTATAATATAGAAGCCTATCAACAATTACCTATATTGTTCCTTAGGTTCCTTGTTATGGTTGTCCTATAAGGAGCCCATAACCTTATTCTAATTATTAAGGTCCCTGCATTATAGTGAGGTCCTTGAAATTCAAAGGGAAGGAGGAAAAGAGGCTTTTTAGCGCTAACTCCGTAAAATATGTAGAATTCTGGAGCTCTACACTGGGCTATCGGAGTCTCTCGCCAAGCCGGAAGCATGAGGAGATTGCGAGAAAACAGAGCTCGGACTATCTTCGGGTTTAGGGTTTAGGGTTGAGGGGGGAGAGAGGCCCTAAACCCTATAAACCTTTTGTAAACCCTAAACCCTAAATCCGGGGGAGAGGAGCGCCTTTTGGGGGGGGTTCAGAGGGAGGTTCCGAAACTCGGCGGACCATGGTGGGTCAGGCCTTCGTCGTGGTGCAGGGGTAGTCTGTTTGGGGTCACGCGGGTAGTTGGCCACCCTAAACCCTAAAACCCTAAACCCCACCTCAAGGAGTGGCCGTAAATGACTGGACTGAGGTTTCGCCAGATCAGCATCCCACACCTACCATCTCCGAGGGGTTGAGTTTCAAGAGGCCTTGCGTTGGATGTTTACGGGGCCCCTAAACCCTAAATCCTAAGCCCTAAACCCCTAAAGCCCTAAACCCCTAAACCCTAAGCCCCTTAGAGGTATCCCTTTAAGGTCGTCTGTTTTGGGGTCGAAGGAAAGGTTTGAGGCCTTGAGCTCTCTCCAGGGTTTAAGGTTTTGGGTGTACGCTTTAGGGAATAACTGCGCCGAAAGTCTCGTCAGCTTTCGGTTTAGGGTTTAGGGGTTACTACAAGATCTATAAGGATTCCTTTAAAGGGACCTGTAACTACAAGGGTACCATTGGGTTTTGAGGTTTTAGGGGTTTTAGGGTTTGAGGGTTCAGGATTTTAGGGTTTAGGGCTTCGTCAGCTCAGCATCAAGATGACGTTTGGCAAACCTCCATGACTTAGCCATTGTACTTTATTCTGGCACTTTTCCCAAAGTCCTAGAACTCTCCGACTCCTGTCAAAACCTAAATCCCAATGAAAACTTAAAACAACCCGGCAAATGATGGAGACTGAAAGAAACCGCCCTATCACATCCCACTAACCCCCCTAAACCCCCCTAAACCCAAAACCCAAAACCCCCTAAACCCTAAACCCTAAACCCACTACAAAGCCCTGTCGGTGCACCCAGTTAAAGGAAACTACAGGTGGGGAGTTTAGGGTATATAGGGCTTCTATAAGGCTTCCATAAGGTATATAGACCTTCTATAAGGCTCCCATAACGGTAACTACCCACCTGAAAACTTCCTAGACCCAGGTCGAGGAGCATTGCCCTCAGGGGTCCTCGTCTCGCACGGGGCGTACGCCTCCGTTGAGAAGTTCTTGCAGAAAGGCTGGGTTCAGGGCTTTAGTTAGGGTTTGGGGTTTAGGGTTTAGGGTTGAGGGGTTTGGGGCTAAGGGCTTTAGTTGAGGGTTTAGGGGTTTACCTGTGGCCCAAAAAGCATGCCGTTTTTCAGGGATTTTAAATAGAATCCATAGGAAGGAACCCTAAAAGGTATTTTTTGCGGCTACATGTGGGGTTTAGGTTGCAGTTTAGGGCTTCGAAAGGATCAAGGAGGTTTGGGAATCCGGCTCGGGAATAGTCGGAATAAGCATATGGTTTCAGACTCGCAGCTACATCCCAGTATGCCCTGCCTGAGCGCCCATCACTAAGACCATGGACCCTAAACCCTAAACCCAATGGGACGGCTGTAGGAAGGGCAGCTAGGAGGCCTCCCCGAAACCCTAAACCCTAAACCCTAACGAAGGGGTTTCGGGTTTAGGGATGCGGTTCAGGATGTCCGCTGTGAAGGCTTTGGGTGCCGGATTTATTTTATAGCGAGTCGTTAGGGTTTAAGACTTTGGGGTTTAAACCAGGGTTTAGGGTTCAGGGTTGATAGGTTTTTAGGGTTTAAGACTTTAGTGCTGCAAAGGTGTCCATGTTTCGAAGGGGCTCCAAGCAGCGCAACGAAGGCTGTTTGCATCGACTTATGCTCCCTGCAGGGTTTATATGAGCTATATCCTACATATCCTGAACTGTGTCTCAAGGACCCTGAATTTGGGAGCCCCAATACGAAGCCGTTGCGCTTCTGCAGGCCCTATAGACCTTAAAGATTAAATTCTGTAACTTGTCCCTATGCCCTGAAGCCTGTACCAAATATGGAGCCCACAAGGAATTGCAAATTCCTGTCGAGAATGCCCTGAGGACTCTTGGATGTCAAGGAGCTTGCAAAGAGAGACTCGGCTTTCGTTAAGGAATATGCTGCAACATGCTTCAAGTTATAGAGTTATACTGTTCTGCTACGGTATATCACCAAACCCTATTCAACGTATCCAGGCCGTTTATTGCCACAATCATCCGCATGGTCACAACCATAGACTAGCGGGCCTTCTCTGCTTGTCGATCTCAATCTCTCCTTATATTTGTGGCTTACGTGTAGTCTCCAATGTATAATTCCTTTTTGGTCAACCACACTGTTGGCTAGCATGCTTAGTAATCATTTAGCAAGCGACAAGCTAACTCTATGTAATGGACCCTGATTACACCCGAAACCTTAAATTAGAAAGCTCTTGTAGAATTTCTATGAAGTTCCTATAGGACCGAAATTAAACCAATACAAAATCCTCGATAATTGCCAACATTATTCGTCAGGGTTCCTTAGTTTACGTACAGTATAGTTCGCTCGCCCAGGAGACGCGAGCGGTTGCTCCTGCCTACACCGTGCGGCACGCACTGGTGTGGCCGAGGCGCGTGGTATTTGGATTAGACGCCCAGCCCCAAGGCCTTAAACCAGAAGCCCAAAACAACATCCTAACCCTAAACCCTAAACCCTAAACCCTAAACCCTAAACCCCTAAACCATAAATCCGAAGCCCTAAGCCCGCCAAAAACTGTTCCTTCCGGTAATCTGCGATCCGATGAGAGGCCGTTTATTCCATACTCCACGTGGGCCAGTTTACTGAAGAGGACATGAAGGAGCCTCGACTCCGGTGCTTGGAGGGTCTTGTAGGCAAACAGTTTTATGGTGTGTTTCAGGTTTTTCATCTCATTTAGGGTCTGCTCCAGCTTCTGCAAGGGATACTGTAGATCTCCGGGAACCCCGGGAGTGGGAGTATAATTACGGTTTGGGATGAGGTGTGTATGAGTTTCTTACAGACTTGGTGTCTGTTTTTAGGGGTTACGGTTTACTTTTTTCGCGGCTTGTAACTATTCTGTCCAAGTCCCTTGATCCTTGAAGTCCGTGGTAGCTTGCGGTCCATCAATTTCATAACATGAGGCTCTCGATATAGTAGGAAGCTGACCCCTAGACGATTTCAGACCCCAAAACCTGCGGTTAAAGACTCCGAAACCTGAAGCCCTGAGCCCGGAACACTAGACCCTAAAACCCTGAACTCTAGAAGTTCCCGGACCTTTCAAGACCCTGTTTAGCTCAACCAGCTAATCTTGAAACGCAACCCAACACCCGCAATCCGAAAATGCACACCACGTAATCCTAATTTAGATTAGGGATTAGGGTTTAGGGTTTAGGGATTAGGAATCGGGGTGTCTAGTGATATCAGCCCCTGCATAATAACTGCTACACAGCTGTGATGTGTCCGCGAAGCCCTGTTCCGGCTGCTAAGGCTCGATATTGAAGCGAAGTCACCTGAGACGGTTTAGGGTTTAGGGTCTAAATCTTAAATCCTACAAAGAAAGCCCGAAAAGTTGGACACCGGATTAAGGACAATTCGTGCTGGGATTCCCTATACACCTTACTCTCAGGGTCTCAGGGATTGAGGCTATTGGGTTTCCATTTTTGTTTCTCTTCTCCCTAGCAGTTTGGCCCTGAACCGTAAAAACCCTAAACTCCAAGCCATGAGCGCTCAACCTCACTATAGACGCCTTAATAATTACCTATGATATTGTTTTGGGGGAGTTCTTTATTATGATGATGGTATAATATACACCAAAACCTTGGGGGTTCTTTATTATGATTATGGTCTAGTATGCACCAAAACCCTATTCTAATTATTACGGCCCCTACTTTAAACCGAGGCCGCTGACAAGCAGGGCTGGAGTGTTGTGCACCACGCTGCAGCCGCCGGCAAAGCTGCGTGTCTCGAGGCCTGGATCCACTAGGTAGTATAAGGGAGACCCCTTAAAGAGGACCCTTCTGAACCCTACTTGTGGCTCTCCTAGCAGGGACCTTGTTGAGAGGGTCTATCCCCAAGGATCCCTGATCCAATCTCCTATTTCAGAGGGTGAAGTGTTTGGGCTTCGTAGGTTTACGTGTACCCGCAGCCCCAAATCTCTAGCCCCCTATCCCTACAAAGTGCTATGTATGACCCTAAGCCCTAAACCCTAAACCCCTAAACCCTAAACTTAAATACAAACTCCGACTCTTGAAAAGCAGGTTTGGGATCCACAGGTAGGGCTCAGAGCTCAGTGGGCTTAGGGTTGGAACTCACAGCATTGGGATTTGAAGTTCAAGCACAACAAAAAATGCAACAAGTCATCTATATATATATATATATATATATAGATCATGATGCAACATGATCTACTAAAATAAACATGTAACAAGTAATATATATATATATATATAGTTTGATGAAAAATATGATCTGCTAAAACAATGGTCTCGGGCTCTCAATCCGAGTCCAGCGCCTCGTTAGGGGCTTCGGGCCCAACGGGATTGTCGGGTATGGGTTTAGGGTTTAGGGTTTAGGGTTTAGGGTTTAGGGTTTAGGGTTTAGGGTTTAGGGTTTAGGGTTTAGGGTATCTAAGCCCAAACCTTCAGGGCCAAAGTTGTCTTCTCATAAGGATGGAACCTGAACAGAACCATGCGAAACCCTGTGCCATAGGGGCCTTAATAATTACCTATACTTTTGGGGGGGGTTCCTCATAATAGGTATAGCATAATGGGCCCCAACACTCTATTTTTAATAATTAAGGCCCCTATATTAACTGAAACCCGAAAAGCCCCTTGCACGTAAAGCCACTTTAGCCTTCTTCAAGTTTCGATTCGGTTGCGAAGAAGTTTCGCAAGGTGACAGATCTGGTGTTTCAGGTGCACCTAGGGTTAGGATCGGCGACTCTCTGGTGACTCCCTATAGACTTTGTGAACAAAGGGATAGCCATCTGAGTACGTACTTTATACTGGGGTCTGAGGTCCTGATTGGTTGCTCAACTTTGCGATTTCTTGCGACCCTGCACCTTGGTCATGTCGGGCCGAAGCTAGGTCTTGACGGGTGAAGTCCAAACCCAACGTGCGAACACTTCCGGCCTACTCTCAAGCTGTTTCTCTCTTGCCGGTGCTGTGATTGGTGCAGGTGATCCTACAACTGTGCCAGCTACCTCACAGCTGCCTGGCATGGGTGCGGATTTTGCGCAGATTTCCGGGAATGTACGTGACATAGCATGTGGCTCCCTGGAATTATTGGTAGCCTGAGCCAAGAGTGGATACGTATCCTATCAGCCTATCAGGATCCCAATGAAAAATAGGTACCACCCCATGCTGAAAGTCGCAAAGCTATCCTAGGTAGTGCATGGAACCAACTTGCTTATGACCCACTGGCTACAGTCTCTGACCTATTCAATATTCCTAAGGTTCTATGTGCCCAAATAGTACAAACTTTGGCCTTAAAGTAGTCCCTTAATATAGGTACTTTGGTGCCAAAGTACAACCTATTTGGGTACATGGACCCCTAAACCCTAAACCCTAAACCCTAAACCCTAAACCCTAAACCGCCCTATATATAGATAGAGCTCCATGCCCCCCAGTCCTGAATCCCGAGGGTTTGGGGGTTGGGGTTTCGGGTTTAGGATGGTTTAGGCGTGTAGGGTTTAGGGTGTTTGTGAGGTTTAGGGGTTCAGGGTTTAGGGTCTAGGGTTTAAGGGTTCAGGGTTTAGAGTGTAGAGTTTTTTGGGGTTTACGGTTTAGGGATAAGGTCTAGGGCAGTTTGGGTTTAAGCTTGTACCCCTATTCTTAAACCCCGTTGAGCCGAGAGCCATTCCCACGCTCTTCGTTGACCACGGCTTGCTAAACCCTAAACCCTAAACCCTTCCCATTTTATCTGCTCTTTGAGGCTTCTCGGGTTTAGGGTCTAGGGTTTAGGGAACATCTAAGGCCTACTGCAGGGTTTAGGATTCTTCCTGTTGCTTCAGACTTCCGGGTCTTGGGCTTTCGGTTTAAGGTGAAGTTGTTTGGTTCCTGGGGGTCGGTTTAGGGTTTAGGGTTTAGGTCTGTGTGCGGGTCATAGTTGGCATCAAGAGCCGATAGTCTAGTCAACTTTGGCTGATGCCCGTTGCCGAAAAGGTCCAGTATCTAATTTATGGTCTCCCTTGTGGTGTTTTGCTGTTGGCCATTCGTTTTGTCGCCAAACGTCTAGGACTTTGGGGTCACAGGCTTCCTCGTCACACCCGACAACTGGGGCCGTACGCCGGCACACGTGGCAGCCGAGTTTGATGCCGAGGAAGTGATCAAGGCCTTTGGGTTTTTTGGGGCCTTTCAGTGTTTGATTTCCCCTTCGATTTTTTCCCTAAGCCCTCAACCCTAAACCCTTCTGGTGAGTTTGGTTGCATGGCCGATTTTGTCGGGAGTCTTGTGTTATGTCTGGTCTGGGGATCCGGCCAGCGCCCCAGCCACCTAAACCCACGGTGGAGAAGCTTCAGTTTAGGGTTTAGGGTTCTGTATATACCTCGTACTGAAACCCTGCCGAACCCCATAAGAGCAGCGCAAAACCCGACAGCAATCCTAACAGAACTCGGCTAAACTTATACCCCCCCACCCCCCGAGCACCAGAGAATTGCAGAGCGTGGAGGTTTCCCCAGAAACTAGGGGCCTGAGCAGTTTTAACTTACCCATACTATTCCTATTCCTTAGGGCCGTAGGGTTCCTGATTATAGTCATACTATGAAGGAGCCAAAATCTTCTCTTTAATTAGTAACCCCATGCTTCCAAGGATCTTGTAGTTAGGGCCCTAAACCCCTTAAGGATCCACTAGTGAGGCCCCTGGAAGCATAGGGTAAGGCCCCTACATTAAGCGAGTTTTCATGTTTGACTCCGGAGGTGCTCGCCAAGCATCAGGCGCCCATGCACGAGACGATGGGCGAGCCCGTGCTGCTTTGACGCAGCAATCCGGGGCTTTCTCGACTCTCAACATAGAATAGCCTAATTTTCGGAAATAAACTGTAGTATATCCTAGTATACATAGTGACAGGAAAGCTCTGCCACCCTAAGAACTAAGAGTCCCCAAAGCTGTATGTAAACAAATCCTATGGCACCTCGATAGATGCCTTGTAGACGCTCTCCTTGGGAAACGGATCCCGGTAAGTGGAATCTGAGTTTGAACCGTGTGTCTGCTTCAACCCGCATCTGTCCTAGCAGGAACAAGATTGAAAAGCCATAAGCAACACCATAATATAGATCCCGAATGATTGGAATAGGCTTTTGGGGTAAGCTATAGTACGGTTATATAGGGACTTCCTTCAGGGGGAGCCTTGGTAACAGTCAGGCCAACACCTGCAGTATCTCACTTACTATCTCAGTCAATCCCTGCAATCCTCGGCTTGGCTATCCTATTTCTCGGAATCTTCATGCGGATGTGTAGGGTTGAGGGTTTAGGGTTTAGAACGTTCCCCTAAGCCCTAAACCGCTTTCAGAACTTTCAGAACCCGAAGCTTCCCATAACTACTTGGGCACCCTAAACCGTAAAGCCTAACCCCTAAACCTAACCCTAAACCCTAAACCCTAAACCATATCCCGTAAGGTTGAGCTTTTTGAAAAAAGCCCTCGCGCACCGAGGCTCCAGGATGGTGTGGTCGCCTTGGTGCAAGCCAGAGAGACGCTTCGGCTCTGCTTCTGGGGTATAGGGCCGGTATAGGGATAAGAGTTTAGGGTTTGGGGGTTTAGGGTTTAGAGTTTAGGGTATAGATAGGGGTTAGGTGTTTAGGGTTTAGGGTTTAGGGGAAGGGTCCGGGGTGCAGGGTGACAGGTTTTCGGGGTTTAGGGTTTATAAGGCTTACAATAACTGTAGGGTTTGGGCGGGTTTGGGGCTCTGTTGGGGTTTAGGCTGGCTTTGTGTTCTTGCGGTTTGGAGTTGCGGGTCTGAGACTATGGCTGCTTATTTCAGGTTGATAACAGCAGCTACCTTCATGGTTGCAAAAGTTGCCTCTTCGTGCACTGCTGTTAACATGCTCGGATTGTTCTGATGACTGGAAATAGGAGAGCCCGTCGTTGTGCAGACAGAGTGCGAAGGCTGTCACATCCTTTACCCACAAAACCGAAACTTTCGAGCTATCCTAAAGCCTTACACCCTCAACCCTAGACCCCAGACCCATTTTGCACTAACAAAAAGCTGAAACTCTTAGCAGAGGATTGCCAAGGAACCCTAAACCTAGGGACATTTTCAGGTGGGTAGTTTCCGTTATGGGAGCCTTATAGAAGGTCTATATACCTTATGGAAGCCGTATAGAAGCCCCTAAACTCCCCACCTGTAGTTTCTTTTAACCAAACCCTACACCCAAGGAATTGGGGCTGGGCGACGAACCGCTCGAGAGGAGGTCGCGTCGGCTCACCGAGTTTGACGGCTTTCGGGGCTTTTCTTCGGGAGGAGGGCACGAGGCGACTTGATTTGCCTACAATAGGGGCCCTAATACTTACCTATACTATTTTGGGGGGCTCCTTATTATAGTTATAGTATACTGAGCTCCAAACCCTGTTCTAATTGTTAAGGCACCTACATTATTCTGTTTTGGTTGTGATGGGGGGTGGGGTGCGGAGTTAGGGGGTGGGGGTTTTGCGTCCGATTGCTGTTCAAGGTATGCCGTGCTTTTCGGCTGCTGAATATTTGGGATGCGAAGCTTCACATTGGACTCATCATTCACGGATCGATAGTTATTCATTTTGTCTGGGGTCTCGGCCCACTGCGACCTCCATGCATACCATACACCCGGGTTTAGGGTTTGGGGTAGATGACAAGTAGCAGTTTGAGTCTTGATTCCTTAAGTTGATTATATGGGTAGTTCTCTAAATTAGGGTCCTCTTAGGGATTCAAGGGCTCCTTAAAGAGATCTATAAGGGACCATAAGAGTTTCTATAAGGGTTGTATATTGTGAGGTCGTGGAGCCTTTAAGAATGCCACCCTAAACCCTAAACCCCTAAACTCTAAACCCCTAGACCCTAAACCATAAACCCCTAAACCCCTAAACCCTAGACCCTAGACCCCAAACGACAGCTGCAGCAGCCCGGCACTTCGGTGTTTAGGGTTTAGGGTTTAGGGACTTGATTTCCCAG
>CAJNDV010033814.1:0-14553 GCA_905221635.1 Symbiodinium sp. CCMP2456
TTGGGTTTAGGGCTTTGGGTTTAGGGGTTTAGGGTTTAGGGGTTAAGGGGTTTGGGTTTAGGGCTTTGGGTTTAGGGGTTTAGGGTTTAGGGGTTAAGGGCTTAGGGTTTAGGGCTTTGGGTTTAGGGGGTTAGGGTTTAGGGGGTTTAGGGTCTAAGTCTTCGCAGTGAAGGCATCATAAAGGGTCTATGTTAAGGGTTCGTGTGTTTGGCTTCGGGGCTCTTTTACAGTTGGATAAGCATTCTCTTGTGGGATCTTAAGGGTCTATACAGATCCCGCAAGAGGGGCTTCTATGAGGGTTGATGGGAGTTCTATCTCTCCCAAACCGCCCCAAACCCCCTGCACCCCTGCGGGCCCCGACGACCGATCTCCACGAAAGAACTCGGAGCCCCTATGCAGGGTTTTGTAGGGCTTCGCAAAGGCTTCACAAGGTTTTCATAGGGTCTAGGGAATCTTACTTAAAATTTTTTAAGGAACTTACTGAAGAGTTAAGGGGAACTTGCTTGAGGGTCTAAGGGGTCTTACCTAAGGGGTTGAGGGGATCTTACTTAAGGGTTTAGGGGGTCTTACTCGTATAGAGCTTCGGGCAGCCTAAAGAAAGTTTACGTTTGTGTGTAATGGAGCCCAGGTACCTCTAGTCTATACTTTGGTCCTACAGCCCTAACAAGGAAAGACTCTAAGGCCACTACAGATGCCTGGAGTCCTGAAGAAGCCGCGTTTTGGAAAGATCAGGCACAAGATCCTGATCAACGCAGGCTACACATGTGTGACACACCCATACCTGCATACATACATGCATAGGTACTTATATGCATGCATACGGACATCCATCCATCCGTCCGTCCATCCATCCATCCACTGATGACAAAAGGTATAAGGTCGTTGGTATCTCACACTGATATCTATACACATAGAGAGACATAGATCTAAATGCGTCGAGCTATCAGGGCACATGTGCAAGGCAATCTCGACAGAGGGTTTTGCAGATCTGCAGGAACTTCATGGGGATTTGGTTACTTCCTTAATCCCAAACCCTAAACCTAAACCCAGCCCCTAAACCCTAAACCCGGCCCCTTGCTTGCCGCACTTTCCTTGCGTCATTGCACTTGGAGTCGAGTTAAGACCGAGACAGTGCAGCTATTCTCAGGCAGAGCGTACCCTAGGAGCCCGGTGACCCCTCTCTATCTCTCTATCCATCTATCCATCTATCCATCTATCTATCTGTCTGTCTGTCTGTCTATCTGTCTATCTATCTATCTATCTGTCTGTCTGTCTTTCCATCTCTCTATCTGCTTATCTATCTGTCTTTCTTTCTTGGGTCTACCCTGTAACAGTGTAACAATCTATATAAAAGGGAATATATTTAGGGCTACTTATAGTAATAGTATATCTTATCCACCTGCTAGAGTGCCGTTACAGAGTCGGGGCAGTACCGATTATCTGTCTACCTATCTGCGTATAAGTAAATCCTGAATATATGTGTGCTAAGAGGACTCAAGTTTGTTATAGAGGTCAGGTCAAGTACAGCAAGCGACTACATAACTAACTGGGCTCTCAAGGGATATACAAGCTAAGCAGGCAGTGCCTGGAAAGTGATACGTTAAAAGGGCGTATGCAGCGGCTCTAGCCAGAAAGCCAGCTTCTGGAGCATGCAGAGATCAACGAACTAATTGGCAATCCGCAACGATCAGTGGCGGCTCTGTTGTATGCGGTTTATGCTGCCAGAACGTCCCGGCGATGTTGTAGTGCTGAGTCACGCCCGCGATCGCCGACACATCTGATCCCAGTTTCCTGGCTGCAGCATCATTGGGCGCATGCTGTTCCTGCTTGGCACACGCTTGCCCCACAAGGCACGAACCAAATCACGAAGGGATGAGATGTCCGAGACGATGATGAAGGCATATCCCCGATTCCTTCCGCTTTGGTTCAATGGCATTGAGAGTTGGAAGGGGGTTTTTGTGGAAGCCCTGACGAACTTCTCGAGCTCTTCATACGAGCACCTGGCTGGCAGGTTACGGATCATGAGCTTAGACGCAATCTCCCACCCAGGATGGTCGGCAGGCAGTCCATGCACGTCATTCCACTCCGTGTGCACGTCCACTTCTTGCTGACCACGAGGGCTTGGAGTCTTGTTGCACGTCTCGGAAACCTCCGACCCGGTCCACGACCTTGGCAAGCAGAAGCCTTACGAAAGGGCACAAGTTGACACCTTCCGCCTGTTTCGTGTCCGCGAGCACTGTGGTCGTTTCAGAAATAAGCAATTAAATTTGCACCCTCGAACGCTTGAGCACAGCACCCCTGAAGCAAAGCCCAGGCACTAGACCCTGAACCCGGAAAATCTCGCAAACCTAAATGCTAGACATGATGCACAGCGCGGCGGAATTAGGCCAACAGGACCACGCCGATTGGCTTTTGAGGGGTTCAGATATCATAATTATGCCAGCATAAGTTAGCACATTTCCAGCCTTTTCCATAAACTGGACAAACATCAAACCCTCATGTGCCATAATTGTAATAGTAATCCCTAAACCCTAAACACTAAACCCTAAACCCTAAACCCCTAAACCCTAAACCCTAAACCCTAAATCCCTAAACACTAAATCCTAGTGATGGACGAAACCCTGCAGTGAAGGCCTGGGTCCTGAGCATGTCCTTCCAAAATGGTTTAGGGCCTTAGGGCTTAGGGCTTTAGGGTTTAGGGTTTAGGGTTTAGGGTTTAGGGCCTTAGGGCTTAGGCCTTGGGGTTTAGGGTTTCCCCCTATCTGTTGTTTGCAAGTCGGGATGCCAACTGCATAACGGAAGTATATATATATATATATATATATCGGCTCTTTGCTATACCCTGAGGTCTGCCAACTCCAGCCTAGCCTAAACCCCACACTTGAACCCCCGTGCCACCCTAAACCTTAAGCGCTACACCCAAGACCCTAAACCCTAAACCCTCAACCCAGGACCCTAAACCCCAAACCCTACACCCAAGACCCTTTTCCCCTAAACCCTAGGCCTCAAGGACCCCCCTTGGGAAGTCGGGAGGCCAGCTCTCGGAATAGATCGCCTCACGCCTCTCGGGATCTCTGGTCGGAGGGGTTTGGGTTTAGGGATGTAAGGTTTAAGGTTGAGGGTTTAGGGTTTAGGGCTTAGGGGTCTTAGGATGCCCAGTGCCCTCAGCTGGGTACATTTCATGCAGGTGCCTTAATAATTGGAATAGGGCTTTGGGCTCCTTTTGTAGTATATTTATAATAAGGAACTCTAGCAGTAATACTGGTAGTTATTTACCCATAGGCCCCATAGTAGTTCCTTTTTGGGGTTCATATTTAGAACCCTACAAGGCAATCCCAAAAAGGAACTACTATGGGGCCTTTGGGTGTAGCTTCTATACTATCAGGAACCTCCGACTTGAAAAAAGGGGAAAAAAGGGCTCACCGGGAGACCTGGGGGTTTAGCTTAGGGCTCAAGAAGGAGAGTGTAGGGTTTAGGGTTTTGGGTTTGGGGTTCGGGGGGGTAGAGGGGTTTAGAGCTGGGGAGCTGAGGGTTTAGGTTCAGGGTTTGGGGTTCCTAAACCCCTTTTTTAAGCTCGGACTTGCAGGGTATGCCGGCAGCGAAGCTCGAGGGCAGAGCCTTCCTCAGTCACCTTCAACCCTAAACCCCTAAACCCTAAAGGGGCTTAGGGTTTAGGGTTTAGGGACCCTAAGCCCCTAAACCCCAAAGGGGCTTAGAGGGTTTTATGGCTCAGGGTTCAGGGCTTTCGGCCTCTCGGGATCTCGCGGCCACGACTGCGAACGCTTCACTTTGGCTGTCAAGGGCGCAACCTGGGCATGGGGTTCCTATAAAGGGTCCCACGGTTTTAGGGTTTGGGTTCCTAGGGTTGGGTTTGACGTTGGGGTTTAAGGTTTGGGGTTTAGAACTTACTTATAAAGGGTCCCTACAGGGATTTAGAATCGGGTTTTGGGGTGTATTGTACTATGATAATAATAAGGAACTCCCAACACAGTTGGGTAATTGTTTTGGCCCTTATATTTACTGCTTACTGCCCCAATAAGCCACGGAAATGAAAGGTTAAGCTTTCATATTACTACTAAGTTATAAGAACCCAAAACAGCCCTAAACCCTAAACCCTAAACCCTAAACCCTAAACCGTGTAAACAACTTAAAGGTTGGTATGAGGCTGTCTTGTGGGGTTCGGATTGCTGAGCTTGGGGTTGAGGGTTAGGGTATGAGGGCTTTCGGCCGTGGCTACGGGGTTTAGGCTGTTGGGGTTTAGAGTTTAGGGCTTTCCTGCAGTCTCCATTGTAGTTCCTTTTTGTTTTAACCAATTATATATTAAGGAATTTATACGGTATGCCCCAAAAGGAACTACAATGGAGACTATAGGCAAGGCATTCATGGTTTAACGTTCATGACACACACACACACAAACACACAGGGGGCCTCGAAGAAGGTCTTGGTGATCAAAATGCGAGCAATGCCTCCGTCTTGTAACATGGCTGCGATTCGCCGATCACAACCCCAAGACCGGTAGGCCTGCTTCCATCGGTTCCTACTCTCTAATAGAACTGAGAGCCTGGCGGCAGCAAGCGAAGAAAGAGCCGGTTAAGTCGTGAAATGAAGCTTCACATGATGCTTGTGCTCGCCTGCAAACCCTGCTAACCCTAAAAGCCCTCCTAACCCTATAAACCCCCTATACACCCTAAACCTCTAAACCCCCTATAAACCCTGAACCCAAGACTGCCTGTCCAACAATCAGGCGGGCCAGCTAGGTGATGCCTCCATCTACAGCCGTGCCCTCAAACTCTGGACCGTATACAACTAAACCCAAGTTGGCACGTTAAACACACTGATACAACTAAACTCAAGCTGACACACGGTCGACCATGATTGCTTGGTGACACAAGAGGGAATAGCAGCGCAGCATGTTGAGGCTTATTAGATGGAAGAAAAGGTTTTTTGAAAATCAAGCCCTAAACCCCAGGGACCAGAATCCCCTGTCGAAAATTGTATAGCCAGACCCGTGAAATCGCTCGCATCTCGCTGGTGCTGTATCAACCGTTGTGTGTGTCCGATGCTTCCTTAAACCCCATAACCCCTAAACCCTACACCCTAAACTAAACTCTAGCCGCGTTACACAGAACCGTGCGCATCCGTGCGCACAGCCCGCTCGCTGCCGTTCAGCGGTTTGCCTACAGACACCCGCGCTCCAGCAGCATATTGGTCCTGAAGCGTTCGGTGTGGCATATTCTTTTTGGCAGCTCCAAAGCAAAATCGCGGCGTCACCCAGCATCCCTGCGAGTCGACCAGAAACTGGCCTGACAAGAAGGCGCGTGCCTGGGTTTCACAGAGGGCACACGAATTTCAGGTAGACTACCAAGATGGCTGCCATTGCCTACAAGGGCCTATTTGCACACTAAAACCCAAGCCCTGTCAACTCTGAACCAACATCTGGATGCTGCAAGATCTTCATGTGCGTTCCAGGCCCCAACGTGGCTATGGCTCAAGCGCGCAACACTCCGTGACGCACGCTGCTTCAAACTTCGCGAACTAACCCGGATAAACTCATCCCTCTGGATTCCTAAAACTCCAAGTATGCAAATAAGACCTACTTTGGGCTCTAACATCTGTAAATAGAGCCTAGTTTAGCTAGGCTATTTGGAGTCTTTCGGGTTGAGACAAAGACTTGTGCTAGGCCTGCGAAAAGTCGAAAGACCAGAACTCAGGGACCGCTTCGCGGTCCCGGAAGCCAACAAACATCTTCTGTGCATCAGGGTCCCATGCTGCAGCCGTGGGTCCTGAAGCTTGCCCTCCTCCCGGCCCGGATGGACCATTCGGGAAGGCTCGCCACACGCCCCCATTCGCATTACTGAGACTGTCACCCATGTCACTCCAGACCCATGTCGTTGTGATGTTTGGTGCAGTAACAATCATCTCTCGCCCAGTCCAGACGGCCTTGTGGTACACCATGGCTGGAGGAGGCCCATCAGGAAGATCAGGATTGAGCACGAGGACCGAGTTTCCTCTGGGACGGTAAACCCACAGATCGTTGAGGATACGCCCGGATTCCCCCATGCCACCGAAGACGACCATCGCCTCCAGCTCCTTGGCAAACACAGCCGAATGGCCATAGCGTCTTTCGACGTCCCACATGGGCCTGAGCCGTCGCCACCAGCCAGTCCACGTTAGCCCGTACAACCACTGACTGAATGGAAAGCCACCATAAACCAGCATCTCTCCATCAGCCGGCACATTGCCCGCAAAATTGTCGACCTCAATCTCCACTACCGTGAGGTGCTGGGCATGGAGTGGTGGCACATCTGCAAAGGAGGGGAGGCCTGATGGGCTACTTGGGTAATTGCTTGGCCGCCAAGACGTCCCATGACCTTCCAACTTCCACATTTGGAGCGATTCGGCCCAACATCGAGGGTCGGGACAATCCACATACTGGAATTGTGTGGGGTTGTCTCTCTCCCCTCCTAAGACCACAAAGGCTGCAAGGTGCCGGTGCCATGTCCAAGCATGTCCCTTTCGCTTGCCTGCACCCCCATTCCCGTCGAGAAGTTGCGTCCACTGCTCGCCCTGGCTCAAACCGCCACACATCACCCAAACGAGCTCCTCCGACCGTCTCCCCTCCGTACACCAGGATGGATCCTGTGCTAGGGATATGGCCCATGGTTGGCCCGGCGCGAGGTGTTGAGGGCAAGCCAGAGCTCAACTTAAGATCTGCCCAGGCCTCGCTAGAGACGGTTTGCACCCAAAGTTCCACCTTGTCTACTGTAATGTGGTTCGGTCCTGGACATGCAGGGGTTACGGTCACGGGCTTGTGGGTGGAGTTTGGATAGGTTTAGGATTTAGGTGACTTTAGACAGGGTTCACTTAGGCTCAGGTTCGCGATGCAGTCCTGGATATTTTCCTCCAGATAAGTTAAAGGTACCGACGGCATACCACCAATATCCATTTGGGGAGCTGCCATCAATTATGGCGCCCCCATCACCATGGCTCAGGCCAGCCCAACCCACGCCAGTGTATGGCACTGACACCGCTTCATAGCCTCACGGCTCAATGCTTAGGTCTGTGGGTAAACCGCGCAAGGTCGCAACTTTGATACCTTAGACTGACTTAGCTCTTGGACTTTTGCACCCTACACCCTTGCCTGTGGCTGCACGATTTGTGGTCGTAACCGGATTGGAGGTCTGCTTCCAGATCTGGTCTTGGTTGTTGGCCATCGTCGGCCAGCGCAACCTGAATGTGAACTTGCCGTTGATTCGGAAGGATTCAAGCTGATCGAGGATAGCAAAGTTGTCCGCACTCGCATCATCGGCATTCAATGACCACATGTCGCGCTGCCATCGATAGGGCAAGGTTTGCCGAAATACAAGCTTCCACACCTCCAAGTTCGCACGCGCGCCGATGAGGAGGGTTGCAGTAGCTGGAAAGTAAGTTTTCAATATGTTCACAAATATATCGAGGGTCTGCTCGCCGCTGTCCGTGCCTTTGAACTTGAAGACGAAGTCGTCGTAGCCGGTGCTAGTAACAACCGCGTCGATTTGGATAGCGAGAGCCACCACGCTGAAGAACTCGGTCCGATCGGAGAGGGCAAGCTGGCGCTGTGTGCGGCTTGCCTGTTTGGACACAAGGGACGGGGAGCTGCTCGGAAATGTCACAGTGTAAGACACCACATCACCTCCGAGGTAGCCCTCAAGCCAGTCCTCGAATGCTGCTTGACCCGTCCCGTTACTCAGCGATTCGAGCACCTCGTCTGCATCGGACTCGTTAACCTCCAAATTCAAAATCGTGGTGACGTCCGACAATGTGGGGGGACTGGTAGTGGTGGTGATGGTGGTGGTGGTGGTGGTTGTGGTGGTGGTCGTGGTGCTGGTGGTTGTGGTGGTTGTGGTAGTGGTGGTGGTTGTGGCGGTTGTCGCGGTGGTAGTGGTGGTAGTGGTGGTAGTGGCGGCGGCCGTGGTGGCCCTTGAGTAGTAGCGCCTCTGCTTCGGTCGCCAGTGTCGCCTCAGCACATGCCACGGTATGGTTTGGCCAACTTTGGCAAGCCCAGCTTTGTCCGGGGATCCCACAAGCGTCGACTGCATGGAAGCTTGCAGAAATGCGTTGTGGTCCGCTGTGCAGTTTCCAGGCGCATGGAGGCCTGCATCTGCCTCAGACGCGCTTGTGGCAGCGGCCAAGGCAGCCACCACCATTGCCATCACGAAGCCGATCATGTGTTTAGAGGGCTGGCTTCAAAGGGCTGAGCGCAGGGGCGATGCTTGCTCGAGCAAAGCTTCAGGAGCACGAACTCAAGCCACAGAAAGTCTCGTACTCGTGCGCACAGAAAACCCTAAACTAAACTCTAAACACTAAACACTAAACCGTACACCTTGAACCCTAAACACTAAACCATACACCCTAAACCTTAAACCGCAAACTCCCTATACCCCTAAACGCTTTCGTGTCTCTTGAGGTTCCATGGCCTGCACTTCCTCCAGCTTTGTGTACCTGCTCGAGGCAGAAAGCTCCAATGTAGGGGCCTTAATTTTAGGGTTTAGGGTTTAAGGGTTTAGGGTTTAGGTAATAATTACTTAAAGGGTCCTAGGTACTGGTATGGGGGATACTTCAAGGGATCAAGAGGGTTTCTTTAAGGGTTCCTTTAAGGGATCAAAATGGGCACTGTTATGGGGGGATACTTTCCCAAACCATTGTAATAGTTCCTGATATATAAATGCTACATTCTACTATGATATGTAATATGTACCTGTTGCATCAGACAGCTTGGGTGCAATGTCTTGATCACCACGCAAGGCAGTCAGGAGAATGAGCTCAGCCTACACAGTACAGAGTCGACGAATCCGTCAGGACATTCGTTCATTGTTTCGGGTCCATGGTAACCTCAACCCTTGTAAAAACCCCTTTGGCACAGATTTACCCATACCCTAAACCCTAAACTCGAAAGAAAGCATTCTGTTCAAGCCCGGTTGCGACCATCGCATCACGGCGATCGCCTTAGCAAGGGTATCGTGCACTACCTAGACCCTGTAATTTGGTACGTATTGTTGGGGTACCTAAGTTTCATATTCTGGGATCCTAACCACAAGAAGTAGGTTATCCCAAAAAAACTGCCATATTCTCGGGTCTAGGTTTCGGATGTCTTACATCCCTGGCCCCATGGCATCCTAAGCGTTAGGATCTACTTTTTAATGTCGGGGTTCTTCGGGGCGCGGGTGTCTGAAGATTCTATGATAACAGGCACCTAGCGTGGGGTTTAGGCTTCAGGCTTAAGTAGAGGTAGCTCGACCTCCATGACTGCGCGTAGAAGACATTTGGGTCTCCGAAAGGACGATGAAACTATCAAGTATTTTTGTTGCTTCCCACCCAGCTACGTATCAAGTTGATGGGTTTCGAGGGCTTGAATCGAAAGCGCCACTTAACTAATTCTTGAGTGCCACCAATACCGCCAGCCTTGTCGTTCACTTTCAAGTCCCTGAAACTCTAAACCCTGCCGTGAAGCCCGAACACCCTTTGCCCCTGGATGGCAAAGGCGGTGACGAACTTCCCCGCGAAGGCTCCAAGCTGAAAGTGCCTGAACCCTAACCCTCGAAACCTGCCACCCGGAAGGGTAGCCATAACGAAACCCTCCCAAAGCACTTCAAGAACTGTTTTGAAACCATTGTAGAATGCTATCTTTCTGAGTACCTTTCCCGTGTCTTTTTGAGATCAAGCTACCCAGTTGGTGTGAGTTGAAAGATCTTCCCGCAGTGCTAGTCTGGCGGTTGCTTTCAACAGAATGGGCTCCTTGCGCAAGATCCAAGCAAGGGCTTTGGAAGTTCGGCGAATAAAGATACTACACAGAGGGAACCCAACGCGCTTGTAAGGTGTCTACACATCATGGGGGCTTGCATCTTCTCACACAAGACCATGCTTGCTGGGGCTGCTACTGTCTTGGGGACCTCATTCCACAATTGTATTCTGTATACATGTGCATATATATATATATATATACATATATACGTAGCTTGTTTAACTATATATATATATATATGCGTTTATAACTGTACACTTATTCATAAATAGATATGTATGTATACATATATATATATACAGAATATGTATATATTTGCCCTCTTGGTTTTGGCAATCTCCAGAGGCTCGTGGGGTGCTCCCTGGCGGTCTGGGAAAAGACTGGGGGGACCGAAAGGGTCCCAAGTCCTGGTATGGGCTTAGGGTTTAGGGTTTAGGGTTTAGGGTTTAGGGTTTAGGGTTTAGGGTTTAGGGCTTAGGATTTAGGATTTAAGGTTTAGGGTTTAAGGTTTAAGGTTTAGGGTTTAAGGTTTAGGGTTTTCCCCCCTGCTAAACAAGGACAAGCCCGCACTGCAAGGTACGTTCAGAACTGTGGCGCTTGCACAGCAGATACAAACAGTATCAACTCCGTGTCTCGGATTCGACACTCTCTCTTCCTGGGTTTAGGGCTTAAGGTTTAGGACCCAAATCATCATAACAGCTCCTAATGCAGAAACCCTGCATTCTACTTTGTGCTAGGGCCCTCTGGGGTTGTCAGGGCTCATGGCTCAGGCGCCAGGTTAGGTTGAGGGGTTAGGATTTGGGAGCTTATACGCACGGGGTGAAACGTACTAAATCGGAATCGGGGGAGGGTTTAGGGTAGGGAATCGGGATGGAGGGGGGGCTAGGGTTTGGGGTTTGGGCGGGGTGGAGGGGGGGGGAGGTTGAAGCACGTTCGGGTTCAGCAAAGGTCAATGGGCAAACAAGGCGTGAACTGGCCTAGGAATCGCACGCTTGTGGCAGACCCATCACGGGAACTACAACATGTCGCATCCCTTACATAAGGAGCATTCCTGAGTTGCAAAGGGGTTCTTAAGAAAACTCGATTTACACGTGTTGAGCTCTTTGGTAGTCCTTCTGAGGCTCTCTCAAGGCTTGTTGAACTTCTTTGCTCTTTGAACAAAAGATTGGGGTCTGACGAGATGCATGCAGTCCGCTTATCAGAGCGCAGGGCTGTATTAGTGTTGTACTTGGGCTTGGTAGTCCGACTTTGAAGAAACCATAAGCGCCTCTAACCCCAAATCAAAATAGTAGGTGCATTAAGTCCTCGGGCGTGTGAGGGTTTGAGGCTGCTAAACCCTAGACCCTAAACCCAACAACCGGTATAAGGTATGACCCTATATAGATACTTGGCGCCCAGTCCTGCACCCGCATCCTTGCAAAGGCGTAGAGAAACCTTGGCATCCAGGACCATGCAAGATGGCGAAGTTAAGGTTTAGGCTTTGTGGCTTTAAGGTTAAAGTTTAGAATGTACGTTTCATGGAGCCCTTCTGGTCCTTGATAGTGGGTTTTGGAGTGTGATAGAGGCCAGTTGGGGTGTCCAGGTTCTGCTCTCCACAACTGCCCTCCCAGCTCTGGTTGGAGCTTTACTCTCCGTCGGAAGGTCTTACAAGTGTTTCATCAGAGTCTCAGTATATCACCGCAAAATCCTACACCGTGGCAAAGAACGCCGCATGGAAGGATCCTGTTCTCATATGCTCAGGGGGTTTAAGATCGCAGAGTTTGGGGTGGGGGCTTGCAGACACTTCAAAAGCCCTGAAAAGCCCTAAACCCTAAACCCCTAAACCCCTAAACCCTAAACCCTAAACCCTAAACCCCGAAACCCTAAACCCTAAACCCCTATCTGCGCCCAGCAGCTGCCAAAGCGGTGGGTCGTAGGACTTCCGTCGCCAACGCGGCGCCTTTCAGAAACAGAAACTAAGGCATTTAAGGCCAATAGTGGTTGTTGTGTTTCGGGTTAGGGTTTAGGGTTTAGGGCTTCGGGCTTATGAACCCTGACCCCGAAACCCTTACCGGACTTATGAAGCTGTAGAGTACGGAATCATGAGCACGGCCTCAAACTGACTCTGCCACAACAGTTTCCCCCTGAACCCAGACTGTATTCATAGTCTCGAAACCCTAAACCCCTAAACCCCTAGACACAAAGCTGAAGGCTTTTGCAGGGCGGGAGGCAAGTTGTGGCTTTGGGGGTTGAGGCACATGTTTTTCCCTCGGCCGTACGTCCTGAACCCTCTTTTGAACCCTCCGTGTTCGTCTAGTAAAGCTCAGGTGGTTCTATGGGGTTCATTAATGATTCCGGGACCCTTTTTTAAGATTCGGCTTTCAGATTTGGGACAAATGATGTACTACATTGCAATGTCTAGGTCCTTAGGAAAATTTTTAGGAGCTCAGGGTTTGGAGGGGCCTTGTTGTTAACTCTCATGGAGTTGAAGTTGTGTGTTTCATTCTCGATAAAAGGTTTTGCATGAAACTTTGCATAAGCCTCTTTTTCCTACGTAAAGTTAAACCTTTATAATACCTTTTTCGGTGTAAGGCAAGTTTTAAGGCACATTTCGGGTTCTGTGGGACCGTCCTACGTACCTATACAGTTGAAAATAGGGTTTAGGTTTAGGGATTAAATAGTTGAAATTAATCAGGGTTTCGAAACCAGGAAGTACATTTATGGTTTGAGTAAATATGCCCCTCCCTAAACCCGAAACCCTACACCCTGTGGGAGTGCGTGCGGTCAATGTTGCCTCCCGTGCCACCAGTTCCTGAGATGCCCACAGCACAGTGTCAAACAGTCAAACACCGATAACAGTAGTCAGTAGTAGTTGTCGCGGTCGTCTGTGGTGGTGATCAGGGTAGCTTTAGGGTTTAGGGTTCAGGGTTTAGGGTTTAGGGGTTTAGGGTTTAGGGATTTAGGGTTTAGGGGTCGTAGGGGTATGGTGGTAGGGAAGGCTTGAAGTTTAGGAGCTGGGTTCCAGTAAGGAGGGTTCCACTTTGCCCTCCTTGCTTGTATGACAAACTATACCCTAAACCCTAAACCCTTAAACTCTAAACCCTAAATCCTAAAAAATAAAGCAAGCCGAAACTGTGGCCCAATGATGGCGAGGATCGGTGACGGCACGCTGCAGTGGCACGGATGCGAGCCCAACTTCTGCCTAGGTTTCCGGTTTGGAGGTGAAGGGCATTATGGTTGATAGGGATCACGGATTCTACAAGGTTTAGGAGTTTAGGGCTTCGGGCTTTAGGGTGAAAAGGGGTCTTAGGATTTCAGCTTTAGGGTTACTGGAAAGACTTTCATCTTCCGGCTTTAGGGTTTAGGGTTTAGGGTTTAGGGTTTAGGGAATCATTCGGCGTAAGTGACCTACAGCAGTTGGTAGCTAAGGCTTTATCTACAACCGAATCTTATGGGTAGTTCTCTACATACGGGTCCCACTTTAGGTCCCCAAGAGAGTACGGTACCCTTATAAACAGGACCCTAAAAGGGACCCTAATCTAGAGAACTACCCATATAGCACCACCGGGACTGCTCGCCCCACCAGCACTCCCACCAGATACCCACTCCCCGACCCTAAACCTCTAACCTTAATCCGAACCCATACACCACAAACACCACCGCACATGGCCGGGAGTGCGTCGGATGGATGCTGTCTTGCTAAGTGTGCGTGTGTGTGTGTGTGACAAGCTTCAATAACCCTGAACTCTGAAGTAGGCCTTCCCATAGGCCCCATAGTAGTTCCTTTTTGGGGGTTCATATTTAGAATCGTATTAGGTAATCCCAAAAAGGAACTACTAAGGGGCCTATGGGTTCGCAGACTGAATAATTTCGAATGCGCTATGCTAGGCAGGTCAAGCAAACTTTTATTCTCCAGCGAACAAGATGTCCCAAATTCCTCGCCTGGAACTGGAACTGTTCTACAGAATTAAGTCAGTTTGTGTCTTGGTCTTTGGGTTCTGGGTTCAGAGTTCCTGTGTGTCGCCAAGTTCTGAACAGACAGCTGACCTGCTGAGACCTTAACCCTAAACCTCTTTTGCAGCAGGCTTCTCTCGCCCGGAACTGGCGGCGCAGTGAAGCAGTGCAGCAACCCTAAACCCCTTAACCCTGAACTTTTTAACCCTACCTTCGACTGCCAGAACCTACTTTTTTGTAGGTTCTTATTATAAACCTTAATATAGAATTTATAGGGACCCTACAAAAAAGTTTGGTAGTTTAAGGTATATAAACCCTTGACAGGAAGATGAGCTGCTAAGCACCAGAAGCAGTCAGCCAGATCCGAGGACGGCATCGTCGGAGCTGCCGTCAAAACCTGACTTTATCGAGACGGTCATTTAGGGTTTAGGGTGTAGGGCTTTTTCCAAAACAACTACCTACCTACCTTTGCAGGGTTTCTTATTGCGGGTTCTATATTATAGAGGTTCCTTAGACATGTAGTATCTTTTGGGCCGCAGCTACCCCTTCTTCAGGGTACCTAGTTTTTGGGTTACAGCATCTAAGAAAGGGAAGCTGCGAATCCCTGGTACCAGCCTCGCGAACGGAAATATACGAGGCCTCCGGGATTTGACAAGGACCCTGGGTCTTGACCACAACAAGGAGGATTGCCGCTGGATCCCTGATCGCTAAACCTGAGACTCTAAGCCCTACACTAGGACCCCAAAATAGCACACAAGTAACAATTAGGATAGGGAGAGCCCATATGAGCCCCATTATAGTGAAGCCCTACAAGATGCTTATGCTTATGTCCTTTTTGG
>CAJNDV010033814.1:21335-33026 GCA_905221635.1 Symbiodinium sp. CCMP2456
TTTAGGGTTTAGGGTTTGGGAAAAAGGGTTTAGGATTTACGGATTTTTTGGGTCGCCCTTAATTGCTTTAAGCACGGCCTAGACCCTCTAAAGTGCAGCTCCTTCTTGTTCATTAGCGCTGGTTTTGTTTTTCGACCCTGACCATGACTACAAAATAGGTTGTCACCAACAGGTGCTGAAATCCTAGGGTCGGGATAGAATGCTTTTGGAATCCCTAAAGAAACCCTGCACAGAACCATGTTGGAACTCTTGTAGAACCACGAAGAAGGAAACATACTACCTTTCAAATTGGTGGCCCTATAACTATATTTCTATTCTCCATAACGCACAACCCATGAAACCCCATAAACCCTTGTTAAACGGCCCTCTTTTAATTAGGAGCTCTTTTCAAACTTATACAAAGAATTTGCATCCCTATAAGACACCATCTTGCTTGTCCACAAATCCTAAAATCCTGAGGGGACTAAAGGTTAAGCTTTGCGATGACAGAGGGATAATAATAGCACCTCCAAAAGGTTCAAGGCTACCTACTCTCCTAAACAGGATCCCAAAGCTTGAGCCGAAACCCTTAACCCAAAGCTTGAGCAAGGATCACTTTGGGAAGGAGCCGCACGGCCTGGGCAGCTGTGGGATGAAACCCAAGGGACTTTGGGTTCAGAGTCTGAGTCTCCAGAATACATAAGGGTTTAGGGTTTAGGGTTTCGGGTTTAGGGTTTAGTCTATGATTCTATAATACATATAATTAATGTTTAGGATTGAGGGCTGAGAGGCTTGAGGTTTAGGGCTTTCGGGCATGGGGTTTGGGAGCTTAGCTGTCGCGCAACGTAGAGAGCTCGATACCCCTGAATTCAGGAGGATATACCTTGAACACTCGTGCGAAAGCCCTTTGTAATCTAAAGCATGAGCTCTTTGATTCAGGAACAAACTCCTCAAACAATAGGAGGAAGGCCACTGTAATATATGGTATGCTTCTTATTCAAGGGATAGCTGGACCGTTTGCGTCTTTGAGCTCCGCCGCTGGTCTAGTTTAGGGGCTAAGGCTAGGGTTTACGGTAATGATGGAAGGCATTCTTGAATCTGAGCTATCATGAGAAAGAGCCGCGAACCCTCAGGACGCATGACCGAGTATGTAGGGGCCTTGAGAATTAGAATAGGGTTTTGGGTCATATTATACTGTAACGATAATAAGGAACCCCCAAACAAGTATTGGTAATCTTTTAGGCATTTGACAAGTCGGCACAAGCTTTTGCGTCCAGCAATGTCCCTTGCTTCCACTGTAAACCGAACCCAATCGAAAGGAAATCTCATACGCCCGGATTCCGACATATTTCGTAGGCTTTGTAAGCATTCTGGTCTAGAGCCCTGCGCAGACTGCGGCCTGGGCAACATTTGCACTGCTGCGCGTGATCCGAAACTGGGTGCGACACATCCTCAAATCCAACCCAACCCAAAACACCGCATGCACCCTGAACCTGAACCCGAAACCAACACAAGGAATCCGAAGCCGAAACCGCAAAACCCTTTATCCTTTTTCGAGGAGCGCTTGCAGTGCACAGGGCCTGCTGAATTTCAGATCCAGACTTCAGGACAAACGCATAAGATTTTTCATGCTCACCTATAAAGCTTCTGCCGAATAGCTACGGCGCAAGTTCTTTAGCTAAATCTCGAAACACCAAACCTCGAACCCCGAGACCCCTCAACTCACAGCTCTTAACTTCAGGGCCTTAAAAAGTACTATAGGTATAAGAAGGATCCTCCAAAATAGTCTTGGTAAGGTGTTGTAGGTGCCTACTTCATATTTGTTTCGACACCCCTAAACTTCAGACCTTGGCAGCGTGGTGGATTGCGAAGTCAGGCTTTGGTATCTCGCACTCCCAGACGCGAAAGACGTCTTGCCTGGGACTTGCACGAGGTGAATTTTTGTTGAAAGGCTCGGTTGAATGGCACTTAGGCGGGGTCCTGGCTTAGGATTTGGAGTTGTGTAGGGCTTAGGCCCTAAAGCCTGAACACCTAAATACTAAACCCCTAAACCCTAAACCCCTAAACCCTGAACCCCTAAACCCTTAACCCTAAACCGTAGATTCTAAACCCTAAACCCTAAACCTTTAAGGTTTACGGGCGTCTCTGAGTTGGGGGCCAACAGGGTTTGGAAAGTTTCAGGTTCCACGCTCTCGAATTTGTGGGCTGAGGTTTAGACTTCAAATGTTTACTGATTTCTTGTTAAGTTAGGTTTATACTAAACATGATCAGTTGTAATCCTTATTGGGTTTTATTTTAACAAAAATGTGAAATTGTATCCAACAGGGACCCAGTTTAGGTAGGACCTTGGGATGCTGAAATTTCAGGAAAATTTAGGGCCAGGGAGTTTTCGGGTTTAGAGTTTACCTTAACCTACCAAAACCAACTTTTGTGTAGGTTCCTCATTATAAACCCTAGTATGGAATTTATAGGGACCCTACAAAAATGTAGGTTTTGGTAGGTTAAGGTAGGATTCAGGGTCAGGGAGCTTACTCTTCCGCAATCGCACGCCGCAGCAAGCACAGCAGTCAGCGAATTGGAATTCAGGATCTACTAGAGAGGTTGGTGGGCCAGAAATGATATCCGGCGACCACCCGAACCTCCGGTTTAGGGTTTTGGGGCTTACAGCTCTGGGGTTTTATAGGCTTTGCAACGCCTCCGGCGCCCCCACCGGAACGGGAAGTCCCAGTAATCAGCTCAACTTACGACTCCCAAGTCGGTGTAGGGTTTAGGGTTTAGGGTTTAGGGTTTGAACCGAATCCTACGCTCAGACCTCCCTGAATCCTATGCCCAAAACCTACACTGCCTCACACTCTAAAGCCCCAGAGCTCAGTGAGTTCCAATCCCTGAAAGTTAGGGTTTAGGGTTTAGTCTCCGTTGTCGTTCCTTTCTTCGCTATCCCGGTTTATGGCTAGGGCTAGGGTCCCGTGCGGAAACGATGTGGTAGCCAACAAAAGGAACGACAATCGAGGCTGCAGGTAAGCCCGAGCCCTCAACCTTAAACCCCCAGAGGCTGAAACCCTAATAGTAACTGTTTTGGGTTTAGGGTTTAGGGTTTAGGGTTTAGGGTTTAGGGAATTAACAATCCCTGAAGCCGAATCCCTCGCCCTGAATGAACTTCCTGCGCCTTAAATGTCAGTAACAGTACTACTTGCTGGGTTCATCGGCTCGAGCAAAATCTCCAAGTTATTGGTGGGGCTCTATGTACGAACCGATGTGATACTAAAGCTGCCCACTCAGCTGCCCAGAAAGTCGAACCTCACCGTCCCAAAACCCTTCTGCCTGAATCCCTCGACTCACGAAGCTCTGCAGCTAGTCTCCGACACACAACGCCCAAACCCAAAACCCCCCAAACCCTAAAGTCCATGAACCCTAAACCCCCAAACCCTAAACCGCCATGAGCCCTCAACCCCAAACCCATGATTCCATGAGCCCTAAACCCCCAAACCCTAAATTCCATGAGCCCCAAACCCCAAACCCTAGACTCCATGAGCCCTAAACCCCCAAACCCTGAACCCCCAAATCCCAAAAAAACATGAACACTTAATCCCTAAACCCCCAAACCCTAAACTCCATGAGTCCTTAACCCGCAAACCCTAAACTCCATGAGCCCTAGAAACCGCAAAACCCCAAACCCCCAATCCCTAAACTCCATGAACCCTCAATCCCCGACACGCAGACTCCTTACTTTCTGGGTCTCTACCTGCACCGCAAAATGCGTTCATGCCGGGATGATCGGAAATCGTAGCGGTTGAGGGCTTAGGGTTTAGGGCAAGCCGTCAGCCGCCTATATCCGTAATTAGGAGTCCCCAGGGGGCTCCGAAACAAAAAACTAGGCCCAGTACCGCAGCTGCTTGCGACCCCCACACCGAAAAAGAGAGGGGACCCTCAAGCCCTGAAGACTCAAAATCCTAAACGTCGAATACTATGACTCTGATCAAAGCCCGGCTAAAACACTGCAAGAATGCTTCTAAACCCTACCTTGCACTGGTTTATTTTTCGCAGAACCGCTATAAACTCTGTACTAGGAAACAAGGTTATGGTAGCTTAATATGGGAGTTTCCGAAAATAGGGGACCCTAATATAGTACCCTAAATAGTAGGACCCTTATTATAAGGACCCAAAATAAGGTACCCGTAATTTTCGGAAACTCCCGTATCAGGAATGAAGACAGGGAGCCACCGAGCTTTCGACCTGCCTCGCATCACTTTGGACCTCAACGCTCGGTCGTCGGAGATTTGAGGGTTAAGGGTTTAGGATTTATAGGGCTCCGGATCTAGGCGTTTAGATTCTGCTAGGGCCACTAAATATCGCACTAAAGTTTACAAGCTTTAAGCTTTGGGAGTTCGGGTTGGAGGTCTAAGAAAAACTATGTCCAAAGATTTGCCTGGCTCAGACTGACACGGCAGGTCTCACGACAAGTGGGCTGCAACCAAACTCTGCCAGGGGCTCTTTTAGCCGAGCGGCTCATTATGTGCGATACAGCAGTGAACAGTAAACAGCAAGTCTAAACCCTGCATCCTACTCCCTAAACCCTAGCTCTAGCTAGGAGATTAAGTTTCTTGGCATGGCTTTTCGGCACTCGCAGCCGAGCAAGTCGGGAATAGGTTCGAGAAGCAAAGGGCGGAGGGTAGCTGAACAAGAACCCCTAAAAAACTGTGTTCGAGCCTGGTAAACTGGGATGTGAAGAAAGAAGTCAACGCCCGCAACAATTCCAACCGACGGCGTTCTTTCGGGCGCCGGGCGGGTGCAAGATCTGCGCAGGTAGCTTCGAGAAGTCGCGGCGCTTGCGATTTCGCGGTCTTTTCCGTCCTGGAACCAAATGATGGCTTGATATAGACGACTTGACGGGACGCATTATTTCGGGTTCCTTTCCTACTATGAAAACTATGGGCTTCATACTTAGATCGTTGTTCTGCAACCTGAACAGAACCCGGGGAACTGTTCTACCAGGAGGATCACGCCTGAATAGCACTACGAGTAGCAGCAGCTCTACTTAGAGTAAGAAAAGCTGCTGGCTTCAAAAGAGCCCCTAAACCTCGAACCCTCAACGCATCGTCTATGGCTCGCTTATAAGGACTCGTGGCAGCTTGAAAGATCAAGTCATTGAGGCGAACCTGAAGGCTCCACGTACTCATATAAGTATATACGTTGGCCCCAAAGTAGCTATATAGGGACGACTTTAAGGCCAATGCTACTACTGTTTGGGTACATGGACCCTTTAGGGGAATCAGCAGGATTCGGAAGAACCGATGTTTGACGTCCAGAGCGGCTTGCCTTTTGCTGCCACCAGCTAGCCGGTCTTCAGTGTTAATTAGGGCATTAGGGTTAAGGGTTTAGGGTTTTGGGCTTGGCTTTCTGGAGGTTTCCAATGTTGGTGGATTTGGTGGCCTTGCATGACACACCTCCGCCGCATGATGAAGAAATGTGCGTGGGAGGGGCTTCAACATCCCAAGAACAAAGACCCTGAAGTCCAAAATGGAGTCATTTGTCCGGAAATTTAATATAATAAATCGCAAAAACCCAAATAACATGTCCAGGATGCCGTTCGGAGAATCCCAGAGTAGCCCGAACAGTAATATCGGGACCTGCAACAGTTAGAATACATAGGGCTTTGGTGAAACAATAAGAAAGCTTAAGTACAACATACCCCCAACACCCGATTCATATTGATGGGCCCCTATACTAAATACCTTATCTGTAGAAGGAACCCTTAAAGAAAGATTGTGATCATTCTTAAGGCCCCTGTCGCAGGTCGACCCTCCTGGCTGGCCATCGCCCCCTGCTTCTGTGGCGTTGAAGGCCCGGAAAGGCCTCCATGCACAGCCCGAAGTTGAAAGAAAAGTAACTGTAACTAGTCGTTAAGGGTTTACGCTCTCACAACTCGGACGTTGAGGGTTTAGGGTTTAGGGTTCAGTACCCATAGGCCCCAGAGTAGTTCCTTTTTGGGGTTCATACTTAGAATCCTATTAGGTAACCGCAAGAAGGAACTACTAAGGGGAAAAAGGGTAACTGGTAACTAATCGTTAGGGTCCCCTAAACCCTAAACCCTAAACCTAAGTATTTTGTAGGGGTAGCTCTTTGTTTCACGCCTTTTTCCAGCTGCTGATTCAGTCCCAGGGGCCTGCGGTCCGGGCAATGTGTGGTTTAGGGGGGTTTAGGGTTTAGGGTTTCGGGTTTTGGTTTAGGGTTTAGGGTTTAGGGTTTAGGGTTTAGGGTTTAGGGTTGTATGGATCTATAAAGGCTGTACGTGCATGACGCAGGGCTTTATATGGTTTTGTTTCAGAGGGTATCGTCTAGCTTTATTCGTAACGGTTTTGGGACCTGGGTGCTTGGGTTGAACGGCTTTTGGAGGGGTTTCGAGTGCCTCGGCTTCAGGGAAAAAGCCCTAAACATCCCTAAACCCTAAACCCTGGCTTAAGATGTTGTAGGGCTCTAGTACTCTAAATCCTAAACCCCTTAGTGCCTTTTGATCGTTCCTAAACGAGTTTGGAGTCTAGTAGGGTTTAAGACATAAGACCCAAAGGGTCCTAAGTACCTGTATAGCAGAATCTAGGGTTTCTATATATTCGGGATCATTCTTATGATGTAGGAGAGTATCCCCCATAGTGTAAGGGCCTGAATAATTAGAATAGGGTTTTGGGGTATACTATACTATAAGTATAGTAAGGAACCCCCAAAATGGTATTGGTAATTATTTAGGCTCCTATATTACCAGTACCCAGGACCCTTTGGGAGAGTTTCGGCCACCTTCGACTGAAAGCGCCAAACTCACTTTGCACACCAGGCGGCCCCTCTGCCCAAGCCAGCAGCAAAGCCAAGCAAACCATGAGGCGCCCATGGCCACCGGAGACGGAGGACATGGCTACAGCCCAAATCTCCTAAACCCTGAACATACAGACCTAAAGCCTTAAACAAGTTGAAAGGTTTTCACGATGGGGTTTGAAGCATTTCGCGATGTACAATCAGTGCCACTTCTTGGTTCTGATCGAACATATGCTCGAACCATACAAAACCTAACCTTCCGATTACTGTTCCGGCATATTTGTCGGCTTTTGCTACACCGATCATCTGGCAACAGGAAGCACAATCCTAAGTAATAAGGTCCTTATGTTAAAGGGCGGCCGTGAATACCCGAGGGCTCAGGAGATCTGCAGAAGGCACATGTTTCAGGCCTTGGGCTCAAGAGCGGCTGCAAGCTTACGGGGCTGCGAACCTCCGAGTTCTTGAAAAGGGTTTAGGGTTTAGGGTTTAAGGCTTTAGGGTTTAGGGCGTAGGGTTTGGGGTTTGAAGTTTGGGATTGAAGGGTTTGGGGTTTAGGGTTAAAGGCTCCTGTAAGGGTGCCGGAAAGGCTTCTATTAAGGGTGCCTGCGAGGGTTCTAAGTCCTGAGGCTTTTAGAATGTATCGGCTAAGGGTTCCTGGTTTAGGGTTTAGGGTTTAGGGTTTAGGGTTCAGGGTTTACTTATAGAAGGCTTCAGATCAGGGATGCTGGAACTGCAGACTTCCAAAGGTCCAGAAAGAACCACGGTAGCACTGTACTGAACTTAGACCCCTAGCAACAATTATAATTTTAGCTGCTTCTTAGGGTTTATAGTAGCCAAAGATTAAAAATTATTTCTAAGTACCCCTAAGAGCAAGGCCAACGACGGTTTTCAAGGATCTCCACACTGTGCATGTATGTCTGCGGCTGCAAAATCAATGAACAATCAATCAACGGCTAATGCCACTACAAAGGCATTGTGTACTTATGCAGCATATTCGAAGCATCGTATGTATACAGCTAGAAATATGGACATATGCGCCACTTGATGAACACCATTTCATACCATTTCCTTAATATTCCACAGACATCTCTGAACCCTAAACCCTAAACCCTAAAACCCTCAACCCCTAAACCATTTCCTTAATATTCCACCGACATCTCTGAACAAGAACCTGGCCAAGCTCTCACACAGCAAAGCGAGACGCGTTTCTCCATGAACGCGCTGGCGCAAGTCCGGGTGCAGGTCGTGACACTTTGGCACCCTGAAAGCAGCCATTGCTTAAAAACGAGATCGTGGACTCTTCAGATCTTGGTTCGGGTTTGACTATGTGGGCTACTAAGGCTTGGCACAGGACCCCTGACTGTACCTAGGACTTGAAGCCCCGAACCATCGTGGCATGATGCTTTCCTTTTTTAGAAAATATCTGTAACTGCGGCTCCTGCCTCAGAGCTCAGGCCTGTGTTTGCTAGCAGCTTGATCAGACTATCCATAGGCCCCATAGTAGTTCCTTTTTGGGGTTACCTTATAGGATTCTATATATGAACCCCCAAAAAGGAACTACTTTAGGGCCTATGGGTATCCTCCCTTCGGCACCAAGCAGGAGCCGCGCACCGAAAGACCCCGCTACGTCGGAGCGGGCCGCAGTCGTAGCAGAACGGCCGCAAGTTGGGGTTTAGGGTTTAGGGTTTCGGGTTTGGGGTTTAGGGTTTAGGGTTTGGGGTTACTTGCGCGTGGGATTTGGTAAGATGCCTGTCCTGTGCCCGAAACTATATTTCAAACATAAGAACATTCAGCAACCTTGGTTAGCCTAATTACCATCCGGACGAAGCAGGGTTCAGAAACAAACAGTCGTAAAACCCCCACTGTTGGGGCAAAAGGTGAGGGGGAGACTTCCTATTCCTGGCCTGCAACAAAACTAAACCCTAAACACTAAAACCTAAAATCCTAAACCCTACACCCTACACCCTTTTCCCTAAACAGGATGAAAGCTTCAGCTCTCTATCCAAAGCCCTATACCCATAGGCCCCATACTAGTTCCTTTTTGGGGTTACCTTATAGGATTCTATATATGAACCCCAAAAAGGAACTACTTTAGGGCCTATGGGTAAGCCCTAAACACTAAAACCCTAAACCCTAAACCCTAAACCCTAAACCCTACACCCTAAACAGGATAAAAGCTTCAGCTCTCCATCCAAAGCCCTATAAGCCCGAAATGGGTTCTCTATCTCGGCCTACAATGCGTCGACGAGGCCGCCAACCTGCAGAGCCTCTCGGTTCAGAATCCGTCGCCTGGGCGCGTCTTCGGGTTCTGAATGGTTTAGGGTTTAGGGTTAGGGTTTTAGGGTTTAGGGTTTAGGGTCCAGGGCTTAGGGTTTAGGGTGTAGGATTTAGGGTTGTTCTGAATTGTGTTAAGGAGCTCCACCACGGCAAAGGGTATCCATAGCATTATTTGTTGCACTTCCTGCGACCTGCATTCCAACCCGAATCAAGGTGCCACCGCAAGGCGCGGAGCAAGCCTGTTTTTTTTTTTGTAGGGTCCCCCCAAAATCCCATACTAGTCTTTGTAACAAGAACTTAAGCCTTGAACCCCTTACCCCCAACCCCCAGAGAACCCAATGCCCCTTAATTAAGGAATATACCTTAAACCATCAAATTAAGGCCCCTCTAATTCAAGGTATATTCCTTAATTAAGGGGCATTGGGTTCTCTGGGATCTGAGACCCTAAACCCTAAACCCTAAACCGTGAAATGGTCCTTGTGCAGATATCGCATACACTTTGGCCTGATAGGCGTTAAAAGAGATCCTGAAAAAGTACCCTAAGGGGCAAACTACATGCTCTGTCTATGTATACATATATATATATATGTGTGTGTGTGTGTGTATATATATATATACATGTTGGCCCTGTAACACCTTATGCCACCACTAGGCCGTTTCGAAACCGAACAAAAGGAACATGTAGAAGTGGTACCTGGGCTCTTAAGCCCTACCTACAGGCTCAGTTCTAGTTCCCTTCTTGTGGTCTATATTTAGGCTCCTATAAGGTAATCCCAAGAAGGAACTAGAATGGAGCCTATGGGTAAAGCCTTTTGGACCGCGTTGGAAAAACCTAATGGTACCCATCTAGACACCTGAAGTTCGCCAACAAGACGACCAAAACCAGGATTGCACCATGAAGCAGGCTTTGTAAGGACTGTGGACAGGGTGGTGAAAAGGTTTTAGGGTTAGGGTTTGGTGTCTAGGTTTCAAGGTAAATTTCCCTGATCTTTTAAAGCAGCTGATTAAATTAATCAGCACCCAGGACTCTTGTACGTGCATCTGATGAGACCCCATGTGCCCTTTTTCATAAGGGGTTGTTGTTGTAACCACGATTGACCCGAACAGGGGTTGTGCCGATAACTCCAAGTGCACGCTCCCAAAGAATCTCGCGAAGTCCAACGCGCACTCTAAACTAGCTTATATAATCTTATATACCCTAAACCCTAAGCCCTTAAACCCTATACAAGTTAACCCTTACGGCTAAGCCCTTCAACCCTAAACAAACCCTGAGCTCTAAAGTCCCAGGAGCAAGGACAAATCGATGCCATGCGAGGGAGCCTCCAACCTCACAGTGAACTTCCAGCCGCGTCTGTTTCTGTACTTGCGTGTAAGAGGTGGGGCCTTCATAATTAGAATAGGGTTTTGGGGTTCCTTATTGTGAGTCTAGTATAATAGACCAAACCCTATTCTAATTATAAAGGCCCCTATATTAGTGTTTAGAGGGTTAACGGATGCATGCGCCTGTGGGTTGAGGCGGTTGGTGGGATGGTTTGGGATTTTGGGCTCGCGGCGAAGATCTGATTCTTACTTGTGCAGTTAAGGGGAGGCTTTAGGGTTTAGGGGGGTTTTGTCAAATGAAAAAACATGTGCCCTGAGCCCTGCAACACCGACCTTAGTCTACGACCCATAAACACAGAGTAGTATGAGAGTGTCAGACACTAAGGGATCCCTAAACCAGTAAACCCTCCGAAAACCTCCGACACCCTAAACCCTAAACCTTAAACGCAAAACCCTAAACCCTATAGACCCTAAACCCTAAACAGGAGGATCGGCCTCACTGGGTCAACGAAGCCCCAGGTGATGGTGAAGCCCGCAATGAGGTTGGCATCCACCTGCTCCTTTGGGCTAAGGGCTTTAGGAGGGACCCTATTAGGGGTGGTAATGGGATTAAGGGTCCCTATTAGGGATCCCTCCTGAAGTCCTTAGATTTGGGCTGGTATGTTGGGCTTATGGGGATATACGGCGGGCTTTGCAATCATGGCTCCAAGGGCTTGGGGTTAAGGCGGGTTAAGGATTGTAGGACTTTTAGGCTGTAGGACAAGTAGGACAATGAGATGCAGCTTTAGGGCGACATGGTTAGGCAACTGTAGAAGCAACACTCACTGCCACATGTTGTGATGATATTCGTCGCGTTGGTAGAACGGGCAAGCCATGGCCCCGGATCCAGACAAAAAAGGCCCTGAACTACACCGTTGCTCAATAATGTCGAGGCGTCGATGAGCTTTACCTCCGCACACCTGGGCCCCAGTTTCCACTCTTGCTCGACGGATGAAAGAAACACGTCGAAAGCGAGGAATAATTCGGTTTCTGACAACCGTAACATAATTTATGAACTCATGCCCACACCTACATACCTACATACATACATATACATGTACATTTACATATACATATACATATACATATACATATGCATATACGTGTACATATACATATACATATACTTAAACATGTACATGTATATGTACATGTACATGTACATGTATATGTATATGTATATGTATATGTATATGTATATGTATATGTATATGTATATGTATATGTATATGTGTACGTATATGTATATATGTCTGTATATGTATGCGCATG
>CAJNDV010033815.1:12421-33024 GCA_905221635.1 Symbiodinium sp. CCMP2456
AGGATCATTGGACGCCGACCTCTTACAAGGACTCTCCGACCCATCAGCATTAGCCATCGGGGCATCGCCCTTCACCTCAACGAGCTCTGCCATGTGAGATCTGAACCCTCGAATCAAACGGGGACACTTAAGCCGAAACACCTTGAGCCAAAAACCCTAAACCCTAAACTCCAAAACCCTGAGGGGAATACATAAACATCACATAAACTGACTCAAAAAGGCATATCTGGCCAACTGTAGGGCTGACAGAGAGCTTTCTGTCAGGGTTTCGGGGTTCAGGGCTCCTGCAAGGAACACATTGAGGCTTACGGCTGATGGACAAAATCCTGCATGACCCAAATATAGTATAGTACCATAAATCCCGTAGTTTAGGTATATAAAGTCATGCAGGATTTTGTCCATCAACCGTATTACGTGGCCATCCACGTCCGCCCATGATATAGGTTAGGTAAGAGCCCGGAAGAGGTACTTTTCCGGTGTCTATACTATCAGCATATCGGGAAATATTCCGGAATCCCGTAGTATAGAGGAAGTTTTGGGGATGAAAGGAGGACTGTCATACAGTATGATTGTGTCGGGTTATGTCGGAGGCTTTACGGGAAGGTCATTATTAAGGCCCATACATGTTTTCCCACCCGCCCAGCTGACCAAATTAGGAACCCTAAACCCTAAACCCTAAACCGTGTGTGGGGGTTTGGGGTTCTCAGGCTCCGAGGACCGGGTCCTGGGGCTTAGGGGTTCGGGTGTAGGGTTTAGGGTTTACCTTAACCTACCCAGAACCGACTTTTTTGTAGGGTCCCTATGAACCCCATATTAGGGCTATAATAAGAACCCCCCCCCCCCCCCTACAAAAAAATTGGTTTGGTAGGTTAAGGTAAGGTTTAGGGTTTCAAGTCTCCTCTGCAAGATTCACATTCCGGCCCCCCAACGCAGCAAGACGATGTCTCTCTGTGCAGGATTGGCGCTTGCGGAAAGCCAAGCCCAAGTCGCATCCAAGACCCTCATGTCCAAATTCTGCATAACCCTGAACCCTAAACCCTGAACCCTAAACCCTAAACCCCTTTTTGCACAGGCTTGCGTGAATCTCGCCTGGACGTGTCGCACCCGTTCTCTGAACAACCCTAAACCCTAAACCCTAAACCCCTAAACCCTGAACCCTAGACCCTAAACCCAAAACCCTAAACCCCAAAACCCCTGAAGCCCTAAACCCTGAACCCTGAACCCTAGACCCTAAACCCTAAACCCCAAAACCCTAAACCCCTGAACCCCTGAACCCCTAAACCCTGAAAAGCACTAGCAGGGCCGGCCGAAAAATCTCAACTCCTGGTGGCCGTTGACACGTGCCCCATGCGAGATCAACATGTTGACAACGGCGGTATCACCCTGCCAATCCGCCTGAGATCAGGATTTCTCCAGGGTTTAGGGTTTAAGGTTTAGGGTTTGGGGTTTAGGGGTTTGGGGGTTAGGGGTTAGGGTGCAGGGTTGAAGGGTTTAGGCGTTCAGGGGCTTAGGATTTCTTAAAAAGCGGAACGATCTGATTGATTTCATGTCTCTCGTCTCCTTAAAGTGCTTTGCATACACCGCAAACTGTAAGGACGAGCGCTTAGAGTGCTTCTTGTTTCCCCCAATTGGCCACAGAAATGAAGGGCTAAGCTTTCGGATTACACTGAACTATAAGAACCCCAAACGCCTACAGGTTGGGCATTGGATTTGAGGATTTCTGAAGGCATCCGCAACCCATTGCGATGGGGCACTGCCTTCAGCTAGACATGATTGAAAAGAACTCGCTGTTGCAGCAATGCTGGTTTTTTCAAGGCTCGATGTTGCGTTCTGTCAGGATTCTAGGCCCCTGCATGAACCCTAAACCCCAAGCCTACATGAACCCTAAACCCCAAACCCTACATGAACCCTACATGAACCCCAAACCCCACACACTACATGAACCCTTAACCTAAACCCCAAACAGACTTTGAGGGCTTTGGTTTCGCGTCGTTTCAACCGCCCAGATCTGACCCCTAAAGCTTGTGCTTTAAGTGTTGAACTTACCTATCAACAGCCCCACCCTCCGGATTCTAAGCTCGAGATTTCTGCTCTTGACTCTGCAACCTCTGCCGAGCCGCTGCGACTTCGCACATCCTGACTGGCTGCTTTTGGGGCTTAGGCCTAGGCGCGCTAGCATAGCAAATGGACACGACGATCTCCCTCGAACCTGCCGGAAGAGTATTGCTAATCTTTCTTCTTCTGTCCTAGTTTTGAAACCTTTTACTGAGTGAAGGGGTCTTCGGCGCGTCGTCTGTTTCACAGGGGTCGGATAACAAGGATCCTACTACTTGGCGTCTGCATTCCGGTCCCTGACTTTCTCAAAACTAAGGTGGAGGGTTCACTTCCAGGAAAACCCCGGCAGTAGGATTTCGACCTGGGATGGGGTCAACTTTCCAACGCCAACCCCGCAGCGTATGGTAGGGCTGGGCAGCTCCTTGCTCCTGGCTTTTGCCAAAAAACTCCCATGCAGATGTGTTCCCAATGCGAACGCCGAACCACTCTAAAGGTTGAAACCACTGGCCCCTAGTATGGGCCCTTAACCCTGGGATCCTTATATACCCACTATATGCCCCATAGGTACCCTTACGGGTCCCTAGAACCCTTCCTAGAAGACCCAAGGGTCCATGTTAGGTGCCTATACTTCTAACCTTAACCACACACACGAAGCTTCGGATGCCCTGTGACCCGCCGCTGTCTCGCACAGACCGGCCCTAGATCTTCGAGCATGGGCTGTGCCAAGGGAACGAGAGACATCCCAAAAGCCTTGAACCCCAAAGCAAGGCATCTTAACGAGTACCGAAACGTTGCTTTCTGACTTCTGAGCTGGTAGTTCATGACGGATGTGCACCTGTACTTCCCGAAACCCGATGTTAGTGCAGAGGACCTCATGAAGAGGGTTTCAACTCGCCCCAAGCGCCTCTAGAACCCGCAGAAGCCCTACAGTAATCAGTAACCTTTGAGAGACGCAAAAGCAACCCTTCTAGCTAGTAGCCCCAAGAGAAGAAACTGAAGAGCCCCAGGGTCAACTTCGTCGACGCTCGGACTTTCAAGTCTTGGATGCCTGGTCCGTCTGAACCCGAGGGCTTAAGGCTTCTTGCCTTGGCCCTGTGCCCTGAGCCCCGGGCTTTGGCTCGAGCTTATGCTTTAATGGGGCTTAGGGTGTCGGGGAAAGACCCTTTTGCAGCGGGCTTGCCTTCGGGGAAAGACCCTAAACCCTCAAGCCCTAAAGCCCTACAGCGTGCATTGCTTAGGGCCGGTGGGGTTTTGTACTTCGAAGAAGGGGTAGAGGGCTGGGGATGCTCCCTAAGCCCTAAACCCTAAACCCATAAACCCTAAACCCTAAACTTTGTTTCTTAGAAAGGCTACAGTTTTGGGCCTCCTGGGCGGCAGAAAGGGTTTTGAGAATCGGCAGCGCATAAGGTGAAACAAAACTACAGGTGGGTAGAAAAAGGCTTCTAAAAGGCTTCCATAAGGTATATAGACCTTCTATAAGGCTCCTACAAATGTAATACTACCCACCTGAAAATGGCCTGGATAAGAGGCTACCACCACCCATGATTCCAACCCCAAAGTCGGCATCAGGTTCAGGGACTACCTGTAACCGAAAAGATCTACCTTTTTAAGGAACTATATATGGATAGTTGTCAAAATTATGGTCCCTTATTTGGGGTCCTTAATATAATACGGCATCTATTATTTAGGGTACCCCCAAACGGACCATAATTTTGACAACTACCCATATAGAAACCATGATAAGGAACCCTGACAAGGTCTAAGGTAGGTCTTTCCGGCTACAGGTAGGGCTTGCAGGGTTTGTTGAGGGTTGGGGTCGGGGAACGCGGGCTTAGGGGCTTGAGGGCTGGCCTTCGTGACTTCAGGAACCTTTGTCCGGAATGTGGGGCAATGTAGAGGCCTTAAGAATTAGAATAGGGTTTTGGGGACCATTATACTATACTTATCGTAAGGAACCCCCAAAACTAGTATTGGTAGTTATTTAGGCTCCTACATTAGAGTGCTGGGGCCAATCAACGCCTCTGATGTCGAAACAAACTCCTCAAGCTTAGCCTGTCGTGTTCAGGACTTGGGCTTGGGGCCACGGAAGTTGAACCGAGTGCAACATTGAAATTGCGAATCGCCATGACTACCAAGCACGACATCCCAAAAGGATGAGATAGCTGAGTCCCATCCACATAGACCCCCATGTTCTGCACCGTTCAATAACAATCAACACTCCAAAACCCCCAATCCCTGAACCCTAAACCCCAACAAACGCACAACCCTACACCTCTAAAGGCCGCAAACTCTAAAACCCCATAAAAGGGCCTACACTTCACCTCTAAACCGTCACGACATGTCCGCAACACTGGACGTTCCGAGGGACAGTTCGTGAGCATGGTGAGGTCGCTCTTTCTGATCGCCCGATAGGCTGCTCCCTTTACTGCATCCGTGCCTGCAAGGAAGAGGGGTTTAGAGTTTAGGGGCTCCCTTTACTGCATCCGTGCCTGCAGGAAAAAACGGGTTTAATGTCGAGGCCAAAAATGAGTAGAATAGGGGTTCATGGGGGTTCCTTATGATAATGATAGCATATTATACCCCCAAACCCTATTCAAACTACTAAGCTTAAGGCCCTCTATTAGGGTTTAGGGCTTCGGGGACTCTCACGCTCGCGCAAGGCAGGCAAGGCTTCACACAATCCAGGTTCAATCTAGTAGTGACAAAGTGACGACCAGAATGCAACCGGTTAAGGGTTTAGGGTTTAGGGTTTAGGGTTTAGGGTTTAGGGTTTAGGGCACGAAGTGTTTAAGCAACAAGGTGTAACGTAGGTTCCGGCTTAGGGCGTAAGGGCTCAGTGCTGGGACGGGGCTTCTGGGCTTCGTTGTGTGTGTAGAGAGCTCTAGATTACGGCATTACAAGTGAATCTCGGTAGCCTCTGACAGGAAACACTAAACCCTAAACCCTAAACCCACAGAACAAACGCGAAGAGCTTCGCACTTCAGGATGTTCAGGCCTCGACAGGATGCCTAAAGGGCTTTTTTCATGGCTCCTCTACGAGGTTCTGTAGGGTTCTAAGAAAAGGTCCCTTTAGGGGTTCGGGGGTTTAGGGATTAGGTCTCCTTGGGGGATTAGGGCGTGGATTCAGGGTTTAGGGTTTAGGGTTTAGGGTTTAGGGATTAGGGCGTGGATTCAGGGTTTAGAGCTTTAGGGTTTGGCACGTGGCTTCACACTCGCGCTCCGACAAGGTCTGACATGGTGGAAAACCCCGAATTGCGGTTTAGGGTTTAGGGTTTAGGGTTTAGGGTATTGCTGTCGCCTGGGCCAAGATACGACACCGACAAGTGTACCAGCATACCTCACCTAGCCCAACGATCACGACTCTCGCGAAACAACCTTTCTAAAACCCCGGAATGATCCCGCATCTGCGATTTGGATTTCCCACGAACCTTCATCCCACCTTTGGCGGCCCCTCAGGCTAAGTAAGCCCAACCACTAAGCCACAAAGGAAAATCACCAATGTAGGGCGCGGTTTTGGCATATACGCAATTCCTTGCAAATACCTCTCTCTCTCTCTCTCTTTCTCGCTCACGGACTCAGTCACGTTTCAGCGGCGATGCAAGACACAGCGATTTCGCTATGTGCGTATATCTACAATGCATGCATCTACGATGAAATGACATGCGAGAAGTGGGACTACCGAAACTACTACAAGGACTTCACATGCATCGCCCATTCATCTGGAATTTCTTCAATGCTGAGTTGAGGTAACTGCTGCAAGTTGTGTGTGTGTGTGTATATAATCGTTCACACGAGCGTGCCATGCAGTGATACGAGAGCAGCAGGACATGGCAGTTGCACCACGAATACATCTCCAAGTAGCATGAGAAGGCGTGGAAAGAACTCTACATCTACTCTAACAAAAACAAGGACACCTAAATAGAACACACACACACACACAGACATATCCTAGCCCGCCAAGGTTCCGGCGATAAGCTGCCGGAATGTTGTTCAAGTCTCCCTTGCCGAGGTCCCGCAATGCGTTTTTTAGCTCCTGGGTCGCTTCCCCCAATCCCGCATGAGCTCGACTCGAGGGTTTCTTGGGGTTTAGGGCTTAGGGTTTAGGGCTTTTTCGGGTTTAGGGTTCACACACTCTCACAACTCGGACGATCCAGAGTTTCGGGTTTGGCGCACTAGACCTGCAATCCTAGACCCTAAACCCCAAAAACCTTTGACCCCCAAGTCCGAAGTCCTCACACCTCAGCCTCAAAGAAGGAAAGGCGGCTGTAAAGCTGGCTTGGGCTCGTCGGGTCCAGCTTTTGCAAGCTGCTGTATGATGTCTCTAATGTCTCCTACAAGGATTTATAAAGAGGGGCTTTGGGGCTCTCGGGCTTGCGGAAGATGTAATCATGGCAACACGAAGATGGGAAATGTAAGAGGAGCAGAACAGGGACCTCGGGCTGGTCCTGTGCAAAGCTGCTTTCGAGTTCTAGGAGGGATCCTGTAACAGGGTCCTTAAGGATGCCTTTAAGGGGATCTATAAGGGACCTTTAAGGGTTCAAGGTTTAGTGTTTAGTGTTTAGGGTTTAGGGTTTAGTGTGCTAGCTTCTGGTCGGCCGATGGGTTTCTTGACCGGCGCTGGGAGTCTCAAGAAAGTAGGGGAAAACGTGCGTTGAGCTGCAAGCCCAGCAGGCCTTTCCCAAGACTCCAACCCCGAACCCCGAACCCTAAACTCAAAACCCTAAACTCTAAACCCTAAACCCAAATCTTACCTTACTAAACCCCAAACCCTTAAACCCAAACCCTTTTGCAAACCCTAAACCCTTCAGCCGCTCGACCACATTCCCGAAACCCTAATATAGGGGCCTTAATAGTTAGAATAGGGTTTTGGTGCATGTGATGCTATAATTATAATAAGGGCCACCCAAAAAGTATAGGTAATTACTTAGACCCCTACATGTTTTATTAATTGAACTAACCCCAGAAGAAGCTCGGGGGCTCCTTGTGGACTCTTTCCCGTGATCCGACAACACAGGTCCCTCTTCTGGAATTCCCTGATTTCTACCGCTCCGTATAGACATCACTGACCTTTAAAAAACGATTTACGTATGCAACAGAATCAGAAGCACAAACATATGAAAACAAACTTACAAAATCAAATGCTCAAACCTCTTCTCCAAGCAGGCGGCCAATCGAGCTGGGTCAGCATCCGGGGAGTCCCCAGAGGTGGAGCCGTTGACTTTCTTGTCCTCCGGAGTTTGGGTTTAGGGTTTAAGCGTTTAAGGTTTGGGGTTTGGGGGTTTACGGTTCTGGGTTTCGGCTTTTGGGTTCGAGGTTTAGGGTTTAAGGTTTAGGGGTTAAGGGTTTTGGGTTGGGGTTTAAGGCCGAAGGGTACAATTAGGGCATCAAGAACACAAAACCCAGAGCCCTGAACCCAGTCGCTAACGAAGTTCATGCAAGCTCCCACACTGAACCCTCGACCGTAAACACAGTAGGTGCTAATGAGCTTGATTTACTTTACCACCCTGAACCTTATACGATCCTGTTCAAGTCAATAAACCCAACAGAAGCGTCGTAGAACTCTCGCACGGCCCTGATTGACCGAACCCTCACAGCTCAGGCCAGGGGCAATCAGCTGCTCCAGAAGTGGGCAGTGGGCTACGCTGAGCACCGGCGTGCGGCAGAGTGCGCAAGTCCGGGCCTTGATTCACATGCTTTCGAAGCTTAAGGGTTGTTGGCCTCCGGCGTGGCCAGGACGGAACCCGCATAGCAGGGTTCAGCGTGTAGGGCTTAGGGAGATTAAGGTCTGTTTCGGCTTTGACGTGCTAGGGCATTGGGGCTTCAGGTTTTCAGTTCACACTTTCACAGTGCAAGGTTTTAGTGTTCAAGTTTTTTTGGGACACTCACACTCGGGCAACGCAGGGTCGGCACACGATACTGACTGAGAAATTACAATTACAACGCATCGGGCAGGTGTCACCCGATACGAAGCTGTCAAGCGAGCTTTGCAAAGACCACCACAGGAACGGCTACCAAGCCGAAAATTAACCTCATTGAATCCAGCTGCCGTCCAGGGCAACCCATACGAGACCCAGAAGGACCCAGCCCTAGGTCTGCCCTGAAGTGCAGCAAGTAAGACAACTTCGGCGCAGAAGAATACTTCAAAAGTGATTCGTGGTACGAGTAACTCAGAGCCCGTGGACCCATGCGAAACTCATGCAGAAACGTGCAGAAGACCGATTGCAGAAAGATCAATGTGTCGTAGGTCCTGATTACCCAGGCAGTACAGCTCTGCTGAGTTTTCAATCAAAAATCAGCGAGAGACTTGCCAGCCACCAGAGCATTGGACAGGTCGCACCGCGCAGTTCACGAGAGGGATGACCACAGCATACTTGCAGGACGCTAATCTGCTTGTCATAGATGCGGCCACGGCATGCGAACGCACCCCAAACTCTCTCGGCTTGCGTCATTCTCGTTCGCTCATGAACTTGCACTGGTCATGCAGGCCCATTCTTCATGCAGATCGCCATCGGTGCATTCAGAAGCCGCCAGGCACAGACATCTTGCAGCGGGCAAGTAATCCCAGTATAGTCCAGCGTGTGCAGGAGTAAATACAGCAAGCGCAGAAAACAATTTCATGATGTCTCCAGAGCGAAGATTCGTGTAGCCAGCGTACCACCAACATTATTTGCAGAATGCAGAAAGCATTGTGGAATCATATTCATTAGCTTGCATCCACCGCCAACTTCGGTATGCATGCAGCAAGATAGAGTCGTGCAGTGGGAGCGCCTTCCGCAAGTAAGGCGCCTGCTTCCAGTAAGGCTTGCCGGGGCAAGTCGCCATGCAACAAACCTTGCAGAAACAAATTCATCACGCCTCTACCTACCTCAAACGCGGATTGTAAACCTTCCACGACGGGCTCGTCCAGGGAAAATGTGGAAAAATAGCCCTGCATTGTGTCAAGGGTCTCCTCCAGGAAACACAAGTACAGGCTGCTGAGTAAGTATACTCTGGGTGGCCCAGTCTGTGACTTTAGTCCTCCACAGCCTTTGCAAGGTCAATGCATCAGTCTGAGAGGCCATGGCTCCTTTAGCTGCCACCAGCAGCCCAAAGGCTTCCTCGCCAGGAAACTTCATGCCATACTTCATAATCAGCAGTTTGCATCCAGAGCCTTCCAACACTTGTTCAAGTGCATCTGCAAGCTGTCTATCTGAAGTGGTCCTGGGCGCTTTTGCCAAAACTCTTTGGCGACCATCTATGCTGCTTGGAGGGGCCAAGATTGGGTCCTGTAGGCCCACAATCAGACAGGCAAGTTCTCAACCTTTGGGCTATGGCTGCCATGTCTGTGCCTTTCTGCCCTGTGATTCTCAAAGTCCACGGAGAAGTTGCAATCTCCAGGCCTGAAGGGAAGTCTTTCACATCATTGTAGGAGCCACCTACCTCTCACATAGCACCAAAAATTGGCACAGCACAGGGCAGGATCTCCATCAAGAGAAAATCACAATCCCGTTTACGGCCCAATCGATGCTCCTCTTGCTCTTCTTCATCCAAATCCCATAGTGTTCGGTCAGCATGGGCAGGAGGTTTTCCTACAGCCACAGCCCTGGGGTTGACCCACTCTCCAGGTGCTTGAACTTGCCATGAAGCTCTTGGACTTCTGCTTCTTCCATGCCCCCCCCCTTCTCACAGGCATCATGCACCCAACAAGTGCCATGAACACCCCTACCAGGCAAGGGGCCGGAAGGCATGGGTCCACAACTCCTGCTTGTACAGGGTGCAAACCCTGCAGGAGCAAGAGACTCAAGAACAGCAGGCATTGCATTCTTCGTCTCATGGCTGGCCGTGTAAACAAGAAGCTTGTGAGCTGAAGCAAGCTAGAGGTCCCAAGCTGCAGCCACAAAGACACACACACAAGCACAGTGTTGCAAGCAGCCCTGTTCCGTATGTGTCGCAATGTTGTCCTGTACCTCGGGAGAAAGGCAACAGCCACAAAGACACACACACACAAGCACACTGTTGCAGGCAGCCCTGTTCCGAAACGTGTTAGAACAGCGGCCTCTCGGTGGTGTCTGCTCAGATCAACACCGATGCACGAGCTTTTTGCACACAGAGGCCAGGAGCATATATACACACACAGACAAGTAGCCAGGGCAATCCGACGATTATCAAAACCTATATGTTTGAATGCGAAAATTGTTAGCGGACTAGTGCTTCTGGGAAAGCCGAAGCAGGGAGAACAATCATTCGAGCAGGTTGAAGTGTTGACGTGGATTCGTGCGAGCACCGACAGCCCGAGTCGCAAAGTGTAGAAATTGGCACAAATTCTCAGGCCTCTGGTTTTCCTCTTAATTCCCAAATGCGCCGAAGGGCGCCCGTGCTGGAAACCGCTGGCCTAGAGGTGATGGCCTGAGCAGCCGGATCTACCAGGCGGGCAGTTTGGAACAGGACGTGGCACTATCCAAGCTGCTTCAATCATCAACTTCCACATATGGCAGTTTCGGAACTTATGATGACTTTATGATGTGTCATTGGCATTACCGGACCAACGATTGGGTGACGTGTATTTTCACAGCCTGCAAGGGCGTTGTTGGAGCGACGGCCTAGGGCTTATATTGCCGCGTCATCCAGATGTTACGATGACCTCACTCCCACTCCCACTCCCATCCTTTCCACTCCCACCACGCACACACCACACAGTACACACCAGTCCCTGAAATCCGGATTCTACTTGAGCAACTTCCCTTACGAGGTTTGCATAATCTTGTCACTGCAGCATTTGCTTGCGAGAAAGCTCTGATGTGGGCTAGATAGACTCCACCCCCATCATACTAGTGTTCTGTGGCCCATCTACCTCCTCTGAATGCGACGAGATCCCGCAATAAGCAAAAGTACAACTTGACACTCCGAAACTTTACTCCCTGCTGTCTTAAAATACAACAAAAAACGTGAGCGGGAGTGCGAGTGCGAGCGGGACCCCAGAGTGTCAGCGGGACCCGCCCCCCCGACCCAGCGCCGCCCCCCTGCCCGCTCCGCTCGCGCTCCCCCTCTCACACTCAACTTCACACTGCCTCTCACACTCAACCTCACACTTCCGCTCACACTCTCACAAAAGCAATATCTGCCCACTCGAAACAGTCCCGCAATGCTGCGGCCAAGGTTCGGGCGCCTCCTGCAGCACGCCTGCCGCCATGGCGGCGGCCAGCTGCTGCTGCTGCTGCTGCTGGTGCTGCTGCTGCTGCTGCAGCCGTTGTTGTTGTTTGCTTGCACTTGCAGTTGCTGTTGCTGTTGCTGTTGTTGCTTCCTGCGCGTGCATAGTGGGACTTGCCTGTGGATGAGAATCAGAGAAATGCTGGACTCCGAAGGAGGCGGCGTCATAGGCGAGGTGTCTGATCCGTCCGCCGTTCACCCAATATGCCAGCACCTCCGCCGAGGAAGGCGAACACCATTTGGAGCTGCCCAAAGGTCTCATCCACGGCCAGTGCCTGCACGATGGCCGGGTGCCTCAGCTCCTGGAGCATGGCCAACTCCTCCCTGGAGGCCTGAACCCGTATCCGTCGTCCTCCTCCATGACCTTGACAGCCACAGGCCGCTTGGTCACCGTGTCAAACGTCTTGAACACGGTGCCGAAGCTCACCTCATAGAAAGGCTCAGGCATCCAGGCCGCTGGGGACCAATATCGGGGGTCCCCGCCGATGCCGCGAGTCTGGGCAGTCAGTCGTAGACAGGTGCAGACGAAGGTCAATGGGGGCAGTGGCAGCTGCAGTGACGTGCCGGCAAAACCCAAGAACAACTGCCTAAATAGCCATCGCAAACCTGAGCAGCCGGCTGCCCACTCTCTGCGCCACTTGTCGGCATCCACAGCAAGTCCGCCGGCCCCAAGCGTCTGGGGAAAGGTCGACGTCAGATCTGGGGAAAGGTCGACGTCAGCTCGAGAGGGCAGCGACATCGGAGTCAACCGCGGCGGCAGGAGATAGGCAGAGCAGCCGCACCCTTTAAGCCGGGATCTTGAACCATGCCCTTCACGAGCTTTAGGGTTCAGGGTGTATGGTCGTTTTAGGGTTCCGTCTTCAATGAGCCGAATGAAAAAGGGAAGCATTCGAGCCTGTTATGAAGTCTAATACTTCTACCGCGAAAGTTCATCTTTGAGGGATCCGACAGAAACTTACAAGCACTTCCTTGCGTTTTTGAAAAGATTCCTACACAGACTCCTCACATCAAACGTTGCTGGGGTCTATTTGTAGGGATCTTATGGGGTTTCGATCACGTTGGGTGTTGTCTCGCGAACTTTGAGGTTTGGGCCTTGCAAGGTCTAGAGTTCTGTGAATCCGCAAGCCAACCGATGGGGCCGAAGTACGCAGTTGTTAAAATCGTGGCAGTACTCGCAGTGGTAGCAGCACGAGCAGTGGTAGCAGTAGTGGCAGTGGTCGAAGTAGCAGTAACTATAGCAGTAGCAGTCGGCGTCGTAGTAGCAGGACGGGCAGTAGAGGAGTACAGTGGCAGAGCAGTTGTAGTAAAGACCTGGGCTAGGCCAAACTCCTTGACATACTGGGAGTCTACAGGAACCAGAACATCGTGGTGAACCCTACGCCCTACGCACGAAGCCGATAACCCCCACCCCTAGAGGCCCCCATGCTTCCGAACCCTCCATCCCAGACCACTGTTGAAATAACCTGTCTATCCACAAAGAGACCAATGCTCCCCAAACGCTGAACCTTGTCCTCAAATCATGTCCTGAACGCTCTACTCTTACAAATTCGGCACTTCGTCACTTGGGCCCTTGGGCTATCCTGGGCTTGTAAACCTTACGGGTCGAGAGACTTAGTAAGTAGGTAATAAGTAGACGTATAAGCACCCTAAAAGGGACCTTAATTAGGGTTATAGTACCTATACGTCCAATAAAATAACCATCTACTAAGTCCCCCGACCCTTCAACTAGGGTGTCCTTTTCGGCGCTGGGCCCACGCCCCACGCAAGTTCACCCCCCCCCCCCCTCCGACTTTGCGGCGTCCGCTCGCGCACGCGTGCCCCGCGGGCTTTGCTCGCAGGGCTCAGGACTACCGCAAGCCGAAGGAGTCCCCAGTCTCCTGGGCTTTAAAGGGTTTAAGGGTTTAGGGTTTAGGGTTTAAGGTTTAGGGTTTAGGGTTTTTTTGTTTGGGGTTTAGGGTTTAGGGTTTAGGGTTTAGGGTTTAGGGTGTGCAAGAAGGGGGTCGTATACTTATAAATTTAATGCCTTCAGCATCGGCTGTGGTAGGCGTTCTGCTATGAGGGTCTCATTCTATCGGGATCGCCTTTTTTTCGGGGACTTGGGGGCTCGGATTTGGGGTGCAGGATTAGCGCTCTCACTCTCGGACTTCCCCAAGGTTTAGGGTTTAGGGTCTAGGGTTTAGGGTTTAGGGTTTAGGGTTTAGGGATTAGCGTCCCAGGCAAGGTCCATGCTTCGCAGTCGTCGCAACACCAGGTTTCAGCAAACGCCATCTAGGGCGCATTGTCCAGTAAAACTTTCTTGGTGTTGTAGGGTGTTAAGGGGGCTCAAGGTTCCTAGGCCATTGACTATGAGTTTGATTGCTACTGATACGGCTGCTGTTTCAGCAACCCAGCCCTAAACCCTAAACCCTAACACGGTATAGAAGATCATAAACCGAAAAACCCGAGAAAAAAAAGGGTTTCGAGCTTAGGAGTCAGGAAGTTTCCGGCATCAGACCCCGGATCCCAATCCTGAACCGTAAGCCTAGCTATCCTCATGCGTGAAAGGCAAAAGCATCGAGGTCCCTAGCGCAAGTTTCTGGGGTTCACTTTCCCCTAAACCCTAAACCCTAAACCCTAAACCCTAAGAGGGTCTTCAACGCTTCAGCACTTGTCTTATCTTACAGCTTTCGGGCTTGAGCCCCTCGACAGCCCAGCGACCTTTGAGGGTTCAGGAACCCTAACCCCTAAGAAACCGAAACTTCCCAAGAAAGCTCTACTACCAGAATAAGCCCTGAAACCCCAAACCCGCAAACTGTTCGCCAAAAAACCTCTAGCAGCACGACAGGCTAAGCCCCAAACCCTACCCTAAACCCAAACACAAACCCCTCAGCCTTAAAAGCCTCGAAGATGTTTTAGGGCCCAAAGCTCTTCCAGCGCAAAGCGCAGGTATTGTTCCAGGACCTCTTTCGACTTGTACTCTGGCAGATCCTCGAGCAAAACTCAGCTTCAGGGGGCTGAGGAAGGGGCCTTTTTTCCCTCATCGGGGGGTTTCGGGTTTAGGGTTTAGGGCTGAGCAGGGTTTTTTTCCCTCAGCGTTTTCGGGTTTAGGGCTTAGGGTCTAGGGTGAGAAGGTTTTTTTTAAGGCTCCTTTCCAACTAAAGGTACCGTAAAATTCCTTACCCGGATGAGCCAGTTATTGGGTTTAGGGCTTAGGGCTGAGAAGGGTTCAAGGCTTAGGGTTTCCGATTTTCATCCACGGGCCTGAATAATTGGAATCGGGTTTTGGGGTATATTATACTATAAACTACAGCAAGGGACTCCCAAAATAGTATTTGTAATTATGCAAGCCCCTATGTTAGGATTTAAGGTTTTCGGGTTCAGGGTTTGACACGTGGTACAGTTCTCGATTTGTGTGTGTGTGTGTGTCTGTCTGTGTGTGTGTGTGCGTCGCCCTTGCGCAGAGGCCATGCTAATCTTCTCTCTTTCGTTCCAATTTTAGGGTTTAGCGGGCTGGCGGGCTAACGTAGGGCCCTTTGTAATTACCTGTATTGTTTGGGGGTTCCTTATGATAAATGTAGTTTAATGGGCCCCAAAACTCTATTCTAATTATAAAGCCGCTATATTACAGGGTCGGACTCGCAAGTTGCAGGGACTGGGTGCTCGATTGGGCTTGCGGTTTCGGGTGTAGAATTTAGGGTTAAGGGTATTAATGTAGGGGCCTACATAATTACCAATACCATTTTGGGGGGTTCCTTATCGTATCATGTCACATAAAAGCCTGTTCAATTCGACAGGAAGGCTGGAAGGCTACAGGAACATTCATGCAGCGCATGCAGGTGTGGGCACCATCTTCGTGGTCAGAGACTAGATTGGTCAAGCAAATCGAAGCTACGACTGGGAACGCAAAGTTTGGCGAAAGACGCGCCACCAACCTATCAAGATGGTCCTACACGCTACCTTCGTCCAATCGGCTTTACTGAAGGGCAGCACCAATGTGCGACAACGGCTTCAAAATTTAGTTACTTGGTTTAGGGTTACAGGGCATAGGTTTTCATTTTTTCATATCCTGCGATGAAATGCTCACTAAACCCTGAACCCCAGACCCTTTTTTGATCCATGCTGACATGCTTTCGAGACCCTAACCCCATAACTGCCCATAACCATAAGCCTTGCACACCGGTAGATACGTTATATGACATCGTCCTTTACGACAATGCTTTGGGACCTTTGACTTTTCAACAAAAAAGCTCAACATCCTCGATCTTCGCCAAAACCCCAAGCCATCAAGCTTCTTTGTTTACCCGGAAGACCAACGAAAACCCTTAAAGCCTAGACCCTCAACCCCGTAATCCTAAACTGAATCCAGACCAGGGGGTCCAGGGTATTGGCACAGGTGTGCGCCGCAGGGTAGCGATCCGTACAACCCACTCTCCTGGGTTGCCGGGTTCACGGGTGTGCATAAGGGAGTATTCAGGTGCTGCAGGGTTTGAGAAGGGTGCGATAATGGCTGTATAGGGAATTTTCGTTTCGTTTTTTGCTGGTTAACAAGCAGAGCTTTATAGGCTATGGTAACGGTTCTAGGGTCCTGTGTTGAGGGTATTAACGCTTCGTGATAATATTTAGGTGTTGAAACGCTTCTTTGCTTACAGCAGTTCTGTACCAGGTTTTTGTAAATGGTTCTGTAAACGGCTCTTGGAAGGATTCTATCTGGGTTACACGGGTTTTATATAGACGCCTTTACACTTTACACCTTCATAGTCTATGGTCTCGGCCTGGGTTTTGGGGAAGGTTTTTCACACTTGGATCCAACACTTGAATTGAAAGCTCTACAAAAAGCATGAACCCCGATACCCTACCAAAAAACATCGCACTGGCTGTCTTTCAATTATCGAACTGAAAGGCGCACAGCTCGTAGCTTCTGCAAGCTTCCGAATTCGAAACACCTCAATCCCCATAAACCAAAAGCAATCCTAGCACAAACGCTCAGGTGGGGGTGCAAGGTTTCAGGTCCCTGAACCCAGAAGGCTGAAGAACATGACCCCGATTTTGAACCCTGACATACTGAATTCCCCGACCTGATTAAATTAAAAGGCCCTTTCCCTTTGTGAACATGATAATTTTTACCTCCCGTCTGTCTAAGACGAACCTACGACGCAGAATCTATCACAGCGCCGTGCACCCGGAACGGACTCCACTTGCTGGGAGCATCAACTAGACACCTGCAACGTGTGTATATACAATCTTGTTCACAGCCTTCACGGCCGAAAAATGCTCGCCTCACTTGCAACTCAGGTGGTGGACGGTGGACTCGTCAAAGACGTGCGATCCGAGGACGAACTTCGTTCGCAGGTTCCCGCCAGCTTCAGAAGATTTGCAAAAACTGGCCGCGTGCTCTACTGTGCAATCTCACGAACACCGAAACTCATACAAATTTCCATGGCAGACTAGCTCGTTGTGTTGTGACTGTGAGTTTTCTTTCGCCTGGACGAAGGGCTTGAAGCAGCCGCTGTCATGGCATCCAACTGGCATGCAGCTTCTCATGCAGCTTGCAGCTTCAAGTGCCCGAACATGCACATGCTAGTCGAAGTTCGCTGCTCGCCGGTGTCAGGCTCTGGTATCGGGTCCCGGTGGCACGCAGCACGCGCGGCAGCAGCACCATCCCACACGGATAAAGCACAGCCACGAGAAACCGTGCCGGAAAAACTGTGTCGCCGTCCCACACTTTCCAGGCACCGCAAAGACCTTTAGTACAGGCAGTCGACCCTGCGTGGATAAAGACGCATAGCTCCTGGAAGTGGCGCACCGACGTGCGTGTCCCGGAAATCGGGCTTGTGCTTCGATACGCTGGCCTGCTTGTAGACATCATGGTTCTGCCGGGGACAATTCTGAGTCCCTCTGCTGGTTCGTGTAGACTTGCAAGCCCGAGCATGGACCCCAAAACCGCCAATAAACCCCAGCTGAGAGTTTCCAGAATTCAAAACATGCACGAAATCCGGGGCATCGGGAATCGCAACTTGTCTCGATAAGGGTTTGTTTTAGACACCGGCACAATCCGTGACTTTGATCGCCCGGTCTGGCAAGGGCAGTGTGCAGCGGCGGAATGATGTCCTGGAACGCAAAGTACGGAGCAGCGTAGCAAGGCGCTGCGCTCGGGGACACCCCGGAGACTTCAAGCACCAGCCAATACATTGTCCAGCCTAGCCCCACGACCAAAGCCACTGATCTCGCCTCGACGCATCAGGCGGCAATGGAACTTCCTCCTCACCCCACGGCCAAATCCACTGCCACCATGATGTCGCCTCAGCACTCGACGTATCAGGCTGCAATGGAACTGCCTCCTCAACCCTACGGCCAAACCACTGCCACCATGATGTCGCCTCACCACTCGATGCATCAAGCGGCAATGGAACTTCCTCCTCACCCCCGGTCAAATACACTGCCATCATGATGTCGCCTCACCACTCGATGCATCAGGCGGTAATGGAACTTCCTCCTCACCCCACGGCCAAATCCACTGCCACCATGATGCCGCCTCTCCACATGGTTTTGTTGCTGCCTAAAACCCATAGAGTCCTGATCCTTCCTAAGCCCTTTTTTTGAGCAGGGACTGCAACTTCCTAAGCCCTCAGCTTTACATTCCTAAACATGAAGGCCCATGAAACCCGAAGCCCCAGGAAACCCGAAGCCCCAGAACCCGCAACCGGGCCGAAGCCGCTGGATGGTAAAGAGCTCCGGCTGCAGGAATCGGAAGCCTCCCGAGGGCACCTGCTGGGTTTAGGGTTTAGGGGTTTAGGGGTTAGGGTTTCGGGTTTAGCGTCTAGGGTTTAGCTCTCAAAGTTTAGGGTTTAGGGCTTATGGCTTCGAGAGTTTATGCTAGGAGTTCACACCCAAGAGCTTCTAGGGATTAGTGTTTTGGACGTTCGGGCATGCCGGGCGGCTTGTGGACTTAGACTAGAGCTTCGAGCCAACTTTGGGAATAAGGATTCCTACTTTCCCAACAACCCAGCGAAGCAACAGGCTCGATTTCAGCTCTAAAACTTACAGGGTGGTGTTTGCAGCAGCAGAGCAGGGCCTGTATGAATCTTTGATGCTGGGTTCCTCACTGGAAGACGAGGGTCCTGGGCATTCCGTCACATGCATTCTTTCTATCGCACCACTTATAGCAACAAGCACCTTGTAACAACCCTTGCAGTACCCCCGTAATGTTGCCCTTACAGCAACCTTTCTAGCACCCCTCACATCTCTTTTAGCAGCGCTTATAGTATCCCTTGCTGTATAAACCCCTTATAAACTGGCCCTTATGGAAATATATAAGCTTAAATAATTACCAATACTATTTTGGAGATCCCGTATTTTTCTTTCTACTATAAAGGAGCCCAACCCTATTCTAGTTATTAAGGCCCCTACCTCCCTTTTGTCTAAACCCTGAACCCCCAACCCGTAAACCCTGAACACTTTGTGCATGAGGACTTGTGCAATCGCCTGAACCCTAAACCCTTAGCCTAAACCCTTTTTTTTGCATCAGGCTAAACTCTTAAATCCTAACCCTTCAACTCCTCTGGATCCCAGATCCTAAACCCTAAACCCTTTTTTTGAGCAGGGACTGCAATGCACTAAGCCCTGAACCCTAGACCCTCAAACCCTCAAAGCCTAAAGGGTCCTTAAACCCTGAACTCCGGAGCTTCACGAACCTGCGAGCTTCCCGTGGAGAAGGAGAGCCTCTCTTCTTCAACAACCAGGCCCAAAAAAGTTCAAACTTTGTAGGCTAGACCTAATATACCTTAAACCCTAAACCCTAAACCCTAGACCTACAAAAAAGTTCAAACTTTGTAGGACAGACCTAATATATAAAGCAAAAAAGTTTAAAGCTCTCCCATTGGCTACCCAAGGAGCAGGCAGGCGCGCATCTCCGCGGGCATCTCCCGCACGGCCTCCCAGAACCACCTCACTGCCTCAGTCGGGCTTTAGGGCTTAGGGTTTAGGGTTTAGGGTTTAGGGTTTAGGGTTTAGGGTTTAGGGCTTAGGGTTTAGGATCTAGGATTTCGGCGTTCGGGTTTAGGGTCGAAGACATGGGGCCCTCGGGGCTTTGGGCACTTTCGGCGCTCACTCTCGGTGTTCCACTTTAGAACTTCAGGGTTTCCGAGGGTTTAGGGCTTTAGGGTTTTAGGGTTTAGGGTTTAGGGTTTAGGGTTTAGGGTTTAGGGTTTAGGGTTTAGGGTTTAGGGTTTAGGGGGCCCAAGATTTTGGAAGTCCGTCACGCTACGGGGGCAGCAAAGAAAGCACCGCAACCATTCTGGGGTTTAGCGTTTCGAGGGACATCGGCCATCCGCAGTAACAATGGACGAACAAAAACAGGGCCTAAACTAAACCATGAACTCTTTTGGAACCCTTGTGGTGCCGTTGAAGAACCCTTATGGCACCCTTCAAGGTAACCTTTTCGGAACCCATGACATTCCAACGGAAAAAGGCCTGAGAGTCCTTGGTGTAGCCGTTCTCGTACCTAAGCTCGGCCGTGGAACCATCGTCTGGGATATTTTGAGACACACACCTAGAAGGAAGCCCCAAACCCTAAACCACCCTAAACCTAAACCCCAAACCGCTCAGCCCTAAAGCTCTTCAAAATAAGGGCACCCTCGTTCCTTCTATAGGTGCCTTCATAATTAGAATAGGGTTTTGATGCCCATTATACCATAGTTATAATCAGGAGCCCCCAGAATGGTAGAGGTAATTATAGAAGCCCCTATATTACGGAGGCCCGCGAATCGAAGGGCATGGGGCCAACAGCACCACCGCAAACCAAGTCACTCGGAAGTTTCAGGTTCCGACCCAGGGCTTCCTTAGGGCCTTAGAGTCTTCAAAGCCTAAACCCTAAACCCTAAAACCCCAAACCCTAAAACCCTGAACCCTAAACCCTAAAGCCCCACCAAGACCTTTTTGCAGCGGGCTTGCCTCGTCGCCCGGGAGCTCCCTCTGCCCAGAACGGCTGGGGCTTAAACCCACAACCCTAAACTATACTGAACTTAGACCCCTAGCAAAAAATATAATTTTAGCTGCTTCTTAGGGTTTATAGTAGCCAAAGATTAAAAATTATTTCTAAGTACCCCCAAGCAAACTCTTTTGCAACTGGCTTGCAACGTCACGCCAGGACAGCTAACCCTAAACCCTTTTTGCATCAGGACTCGTGCAATCGCTTGAATGTCCGAGCCTACAGAAGTTCAGCTCTCATGACTGCGCTTCCATACTGTGCCTAAACCCTTTTTTGCAACAGGCTTTCCACTTCGCCCGGAGTTGGAGCAAGCAGCCCTAGCAGCTTTACTGCGGAGCCAGCTTTCGCATCCGCCGATCAACGGCATCTGAAACTATGTTGAACAAGATGACCTTTC